>JANIJG010007814.1:0-36674 GCA_024611175.1 Megaceryle torquata
AGCTTTTTCCTTGTCTTTTGTTACTATGTTCCCCCCTTCATCCAGTAAGGAATGGAGATTTTCCCTGGCCCTCCTTTAGTTATTAATGTATTTATAAAACCACTTTTTATTATCCTTGACAGAACTGGCCAGCTTAAGTTCCAACTGAGCCTTTGCATCTCTAATTCTCTTTCCACATGACCTTGCAATGTCCTTACATGCTTCCTGGTTCACTTGCCCCTTCTTCCAAAGTTGATACACTCTTTATTTTCTGAGTTCCTGTAAAAGCTCCCTGCGCAACGAGGTTGGTCTTCTACCCTGCTAGCTCATTTTTTGGCGTGTAGTGCATTCCAGCAGGTGCCAGTTGTCGCCTTCGCAATGAAACCTCTGAGTTATCAGGGGATTTCCTCAAAGATTCATTTTGGGGATCAATCTCATTAAACACTGTAACCAAAATCAAGAGGGCTGTAATAACTTGCTGATGATACCTAGTTATGAGAAGTTCTGTCAATTCAGAAGAGAACTAGGATTGCACACAGTAATAACCAGATGACCTTGAGGTCTGAACTAATAGAAACAGATGGAAATCAACTGTGCAAAGTGCAAGGTCACTGAGCAAGGGACTAATAATGAGCATTTCTGGTATAAGCAGAGAGCTCATCATCTGGAAATGGTAGACGACAGACATTTCAATGTCTAGACAGACACTTCCACATAACCAGAAGGACTGTCTGATCACAGAATCACAGCAAACCACCATATGATGCAGAAATGACAATAGAAGGTCCTAGAGTATATCAGAAGTATTTCTGAGCAGAGAGGGAAGCATCAACGTCATTGCACAAAGAACTGCTGAGAACCACCCCCATCCCCAGTCTTGTGTATGAAACACAGCATGTGTACATGTTAAAGAATGATGATCTCGAAGTGGAACAAGAACAGGGATGGGGCATTTATGGAAGATTAAATGTTTGACTTACAAGAAGAGACTAAAAGACCACAGTTATTCTGGTTGGCAAGGGGTAGTAAAGAGCAGATTATACAGCAGTGGGGTAAGAATTTGCACATTTATTTACCAAGGAGGAAAAAAAGCTGGTAAAGCTAGAGGACACTAAGAAAACAAGTAAGTACAGGTGTATTGACAACATATTTATAGCAAAAGTAAGAAGGACATTTCTAATCAATGTAGGAACTGAGCAGTCGCTAAGCTAACTACTTCTAAGGCAGAAGGTAATACAGATATGGAAGAAGTTGCATGAAACAATTGCCAGCAACCACGGGGGATAGAGGCCCCTTTCAAACATCTTTTGGTGCCCGAGTTCCACTGTGAGCTTGAGCAGAAATCCCTGATGTCCAGTGGGACTCTTCCCATGTTGTCTCTTGCAGATGCTACTTGGACCTAAAAAACTTCCATAATTATGATTCTATACAAAGCAGTTATTTTATAAAATCATAGAATGGTTTGGGTTGGAAGGGACGTTAAAGATGATCTAGTTCCAACCCCCTCCCACTAGAGCAGGTGGCTCAAAACACCATCCATCCTGGTCTTGAATAATGCCAGGGAGGGGGCATCTGCAACTATTCCAGGCAACCTGTTTTGGTGCCTCACCACCCTCACTGTAAAGAATTTCTTCCTGATACCTGATCTAAATCTACCCTCTTTCAGCTTGAAACTGCTACCCATCATGTTATCACAACACTCCCTGATAAAGATTCCCTCCCCGTCTTTCCTGTAGGCCCTCTTTAAGTACCAAAAGGCTGCAATAAGGTCTCCCTGGAGCCTTCTCTTCTCCAGGCTGAACCCCAACTCTCTCAGACTGTCCTCACAGGGGAGGTGCTCCAGTCCTCTGATCATCTTTGTGGCCTCCTCTGGACCTGTTCAAACAGGTCCATGTACTTCTTATGTAGGGGACCCCAGAGCTGAATGCAGTACTTCAGGTGGAGTCTGATGAGAGTGGGGTAGAATAGAGGGGGAGAATCACCACCTTTAGCTGCTGGCCACACTGACCCCAGGATGCAATTGGCTTTCTGGGCTGCCAGCACACATTGCTGCCTCATATTCAGTTTTTCATCCACCAAAGTGGATGCAAGGTTTTTTCTGAAGCTTTCTGATGAAAGAAAATCATCACATATAGCCATTTTATCGTTCCAGCTCATATTCAGGTGACCTAAGAAGACCAAAATATCACTAATTTATCTACAGAAAGGATTATTTTGAATTTCTTTCTGGAATTATTTGCAACAATTGCGTCCCATAACAAAGGGTGTCTAAACATCACAGGAATGGCAAAACTAGCTATAGTTCAGAACACCAACTTTCATCCTAACTTCATAACCCTGATAATCCTCCATTGTCTATAACTAGGCAATATCCCACAGTGACACACACAAGGAGCCTATTTTGACATTTCCCATACTTGGTAACAGAAAAGTGTTAACCAATTGGCTGTTTTTATTATTACTATAAAAAATATGGTTCATTTTCATATGATTATGTGAAACAAAATTTTCAACTTTAACTTCAATATATATCAGATGCATGTCTTCCTGCCCACATTGCCTCCAGAATGAGAACTAAAAAGCCATAATAGGTATTAAATCATCAAATAAAAAAAAAAAAAAGCATCAGCATCTTGTGTTGTTATGAGAGGTACTATACAGTACAATTTAGAAGGTAATAGGCCTATTCATCATTGGCGCATCATTCATTCCAGTTTCTCTGCTCAGATGACGCAGGGCAGGATTTTTGATGGACTATTTGTCCTTGCTTTGATTAAGAACAAAACATGCCTTGAAAATAAGAAACTTTGCCTGCTGTTCCACATCTCTTAAATACCATTCTTGTGTCACCAGCATGGATCAGAAGTACTAAATATGCTGATCACAACATTATGAAATCAAAGGTTGCACCCCAACCCCATCTCTTCTAAATTCACTGTGTCAAACTGAGATAAGGATCACACAGACATCCATTTATCTCTGCATTTCTAAACTGCCCTGCTTTGGCAGCAGGATAATCCAGGGGTTAGTCAAGGAGTCAGTTCACCTGGATTCAATTCCCTGCTACGGCCCTATCATCCCAAATGACCTTAGAGAGATCTCCTAGGCTAAAAAAATTTATGTGCTTAAACACCTTTAGCAATCTACCTTTAGTCTGCAGTAGTCTCCTAGTCTACTATGGCTATTTGACTACATCTACACAGAACCATCTCTGCTCCATTATTCACTAACTGGGGATGAAGATGAATAACGACTGTGATGCACTTGGATGTTATAAAAATAAAGCTATAAAAAATCTTTTATCAATAGCTTTTATTGCAGTGGAAAATGCATACCCTGCTCTGTGACATTGTATCGGCCTTTGCATGACTCTTACTAGGACGAAATGCTCTTGCCTTCAGTATGCTCTGGCAGAGATTTTGCTCCCACCTCTTTCTGATTTTTCCAGAGGGCTCTCTTAGTTACAATGCACAAGATAACTGAGGCTGAAGGGATCCCACAAAAAGAGAACAACCTTCAGACAACAGTCCAATTTTATTAAGACCTTGTTTAGTTGCTGTTATTCCAGAAGTAGATGAGTTAAAGGTAGCTGAAGTACATGGGTGTAAGACGCTCCCTTTGCCCCAGATACCTAACTGAACACAATTAGAGACAACTGTCAGCATCTATAAGGACTGAAGTCCTGCTGGGCCCTGCACTGCTCACTTTGACATGTCTGACAATGCACCAGAGAGTCCCACATTAACCTGCTGACTCCAGACCATGCTTTTCTGTGCCCATCACTTCCATATTTCCAGCCTTCTCAGTGTTTTCCACAACTAAAAAGCATTGTAATGCCCTGCTGGCTTCATAGTGATAAACTCATAGGTTTCTTTGGATTGGTCACTATATGAGTGGCACAAGCCAAAATGACTTTGTGAGCTGGAGAGTCCCAGAAGTGCCTGTGGCCACTGCAGGCATCTGGCTGCAGGATCTAGGACCGCAGCACAATCCCCAGGCTACACAGCATCCAACACGTAATTCTGTCCTGAAATATCAATTGAAATTTTCATTTCATGGTCTGTGGCGTTTCAAATTTTTCTTTCTATTTTAAATATGCTCATTTCACAAAGTACAAAAGCAAACTTTCTTTCATAATCCTGCACCTTGCAAACTCCCACTGCAACCTGAGAATCAAGCCAAGCCCTCTCTCCCAAGAACCACCATCTGTCACATTTTAAGGGGCACCGTGAGCTTTCTCCCTCTCGGCCTCTCTTGGATGTTCCTCAGAGCAATCGCATGAATCTGACATCTCTCTTCCTCCAGGTAGACTGATCCAGCCCTTGCTCTTAAAACAATAAATGACTTGCCTTTTGTAAAAGAAATGCCACTGCCATATTCCAGGCTGGAGAAAGTCATGGTCATCCTGACTTCATTCGGTGGCACCTGCACCCCTGCCGATGCTGCTTTAAAGGCACCCGTGTTGCACGTCTCCTTCCAAACCCTTCCCACCTCACTCACAAACATTCATTAAAACTGACGTATATGATTGTCAGTGAGGATCCAATCTTTTAAAGCTATTTTTCAGAACAATTTGTACTCTTCCAGTACAGTGACTGTAAGACAAGAGACATTTCATGTGTTGTAGCTCCTGTTATGGCATGATCTTCCTAAAGCTGTGAGACAGAGCAGTTGCTGCAAATCATCATTACTTCCAGCATTCACTGTGGTACAGGCAGCTGATGTCAATGCCATCATGCCACTGTGAACGAGGGCAGAATGAGATGCAGTGGTTGCTTCCACGATCCCAGACAAGCAAGTAGGTGCCTGGAGGAGGGAGAGGCACCCATACCTCTTGGCTTTGTTTCAGGCTGGGATTGGCATATGCTGACAAGAAGCAAGAGGACTGAAGGATGGAATGACTACAGTACAGACAGGCATGCCTGATAAGCTTTGGGATAGACTGGAGTATTGTACTGTGCAAACAAGGTGTCCTAACAAGGATGTGGTAGTTGTAGTTGCACCCTCCAGTGACTTGCTGTCCCTCAGGCACCCCAATTTCCCTTCAACGCTGGCACTGATTTGAAGGCACAAGGCAGTAATTGAGCTCCATGCTGTGGTCTGACAAGAAATCTCAGTCCATTAGATACTAATCCACATTTTTCAAAAAGGCATGCCCAAATAAGTGTTTATTTGATGAACGCTGATGAAAAGTATTTTGCACTGTCAGCTAAATAGTGTTATTTGTTTACAAACCAGACTAATTATAGAGCCATCATATTTACTGTTTTATGAGCTCACCAGTGCATGAGACAGACCTGCTGCAAGATTAAAAATCAGAATTTGGCCATAAACTACTTCTAATCTTTGACTCCATCTCTACGTATTCAGAACCGTATCAGTGGAACACAGAAAGGAGAACTGTGAGAGGATGAACTGATAATTATTTCTCCTTAATTAGGATTTGATCTTTTGTTCATTAGGGGGATGAAAACAAGCCCAGATACACACACTCCTATTCATTCGGTAATTCTAAATGACATGGAATTAAAAGCAAAGCGGCAAATCCCTCGCTCAATATGCACACACACAATTCCCAGAAGGATAATGGTTATTTTGTTATAACCAGCATGTGTTTTGAATGCTTAATTTCCATCACAGGTTTCTATTCAATTAGATCTATTGGCAGCAAGACTTAAATGCTAAGAAGGAAGAAGGCGAACCAGAGGTTAAAGAAAACACTAATTGCTTATGTGGTGATTTCCAGAACTGCAACATCTATGTCCATCTCCCATGAAACAATATTAACAGAGCAGACTTTAGTCCATCATTAGTTTTCTACATATCTACTGATACCATCAGCGGTAGCAAAGGGAAGAACCAGTCCCATGTGCCACACTCTCATCAATGCAAAATGCCATGAGGTGCATCATGCTGGTTGATGGACCATTGTGAAGTGAAGCTTCTGGGCAGTGCCACCAGCTTGCTTGAAGATGTCTGAGAACTCTGGTCACAAAGTGTAGCTCTCCATCCCTTTCTCCTCTGACACGCAAGCCCCCCCACTGCAGCCCATGGTAACACATGCAGCCTCTGACTTCTAATGGCAACCACAAAATGAAAGGTTTCTTAAGCAATTAAAGCAAAGGGGTTTTCCATTCCTTTTGATTGCTGAGGAGCTGAAGTTTGGTAGCCACCACCAGAGCACAAAGGTTTTTCCTTCCTGGAAATAAAAGGTTTCCTACAGAAATGCCTTCCCCCGTGATAGGTTAACAATAGTTTTCCAAATGACAGATTCAGTTCTTCTTAACACAGACAGAACTGATGATATTGAGCCCCTTGCTGTCATAAACCAAACCAAAAGTAGATAGCTGCTGCAGACAGTGGTTGTGGTCATGTGTCCCACCCAGCTGAGACGGGAGTCACGGGGCCTGACAGGACCCTGAAGCAGAGGGGGCAGTTCCAGAGACTGGGAGATACCCACTGCCCAACCACTCACACTGAAGAAAATCAGTCTGCTTTGACAGATATCCCTACAGGGTGGTGCTGCAGCTGAAATAGCAAACTTGTGGTTTTCTGAGCCAGCCCTTAGATAAAGCTGGAGACTTGTAGAATGGGGAAAAAATCCCTCTCTATCATAAAAGCTCAACAGTCAACAAAAGGACACCAAAGAGGAGTGATCCTATTGGGAGGTATCTGCAATTCACTTTGATGGCTGACCACAGGACATAATTTGGGCAAGGGTGTCCCTGAATTTTAAACAGTATTTTCTGGAACACATGACTGATTTCTCTGATGGACTCCTGTTATTTTGATACAATATGCAAGCTCACAGTGAAATCCTGCTTCTCACCCTTGTGCAGCCTGTCCAGTTGAACTTCACCAACTGAGAAAAACTAACAGGATTTTAACCCTCTGGCCAAACACCTCCAAATATTTAAAAATACAAATGCTGACACTCCCCATCCTATATCAAAAGCAGGTATAAAACTCAGATTGGACAGAAATCCCTCAATAAAACTAAAGAAAGTTCTCTGGGCAGAGCCTGAGCAAGAAAAATAAACCCTTTCAAGCCAAGGTGATCACCAATTAAATAAACACTGAATGGAGCTGATGAACCAGGCCAATATATTCCCTCCCTGAGCATCCCGTAATGTATATACAAGGAGAAAAAGAATAAAGGGAAAAGCAAGAAAAGACAAAAAAGACCAAATAAAGTTTCTCATTAGAGCCAATGATGGGTATATACAACTATCAGCTATCACATGGGAAAAAAAAAATCAGAATCTTGGCTGCAATTGGCTTTATTGTTCCTTGAAGTCAAGCTGGACACCTCCTCCCGGCCTGCCAGCACATCCCAAGAGCAGATCCTGTGGGGCTCACAGACAAAGCAGGCTGTGGATGAGGATGGCGACGCAGATGAATTCCCCTCCAGCAGAACTCTGCACCCTCTCACCCCTCCGCACAGACCCCCTATGTCACGGCAGAGAGTTCCCCCAGCTGGGGTCCCTTTGAGCCACCTTATTCACATGTATCAGCAGCACTCGTGGTTGTTAAGTGACAGACTGAACCATGCCTGAGTGCCACCCTGCACTGAGCAAAGGGATGGTAGCAGCAACAGCAGATGATGAACTCTGCCATAATTTCTCTTATTTAATATTCCACTGGAAGCACACATCACGTGTTCTGCTCCATCAGCCATTACAAAGCACCTCCCACCTATGCACTGACCAATGCAAGAGGGAACAGCACCTGCTACCTGCCTTTGTTTGCAAACTCAGTACCTTGTGGTGTTGGGGTGCAGCCCTGAGCTGGTCAGCACCCACGTGGCTGCAGAGGGGCCTGCCTGCTCTGCAGTGATGCTGGGCAGAAAGAGACAAGCCTGTACCTTCAAATGTTAGTCGCACTAATCCCAGTCTGAGAAAGCCTACTTTATTTTTTATTTTTAAGCCTACTTAATAATTAACTCATAAGAATGAAAGCCTGGTGTGGTGCTTCACTGCACTATGGCATTTTTAATATTTTCTGAAAAAAACCAAGCCTTAGAAATCAAATATATTTTCCCAAACACACCACTCTTCCTCATTTGAGGAGCATTGGTTCATGGTCCCGATAGACCTAACAGCACCCTGCTTCCTTTTTTAGCCCTTTCCTAGACACCAAAAACAGGTAAACATCATCAGAAAGATGCTCATCTGGGGGCTCTAAACTCTGCACCCTCTCCTAATAAAATCAGAGACAGCTTTTCAAGATTTGACCAACAAGGAATTATTTTACTGGTACCCAAAGAAGTTGATAAGAAAGCAAAAATTAATCATTTATTGACCATTCGACCTCACAACATGTTAACTTTATTAGATGTCTCAGTAAAAAAGTGCGGGCTCTTGAACAAGTATTATTTGGAGAATGCTATGAGCCAAATTTTCACACCAGCGCATGTGAGGATACCGGAGTCACCGCTCTGATTTAATTTGTGGGAGCAGGCACTTACAGGCACGTATACAAGAAACCACAGCCTGGTCTTGCAGACCTGGAGGCTGCTGTCAGACCCCACTCACTGCTGGGAGAATTCTGATCTCCACTATGAGCCACCCACTACCCAAACACACCAAATGCTGCACACGTTTGCTCTGGAGTACAAGAAATAAAAAGGACAAGTGGAAATTTTATTTAAAATTATATAAAAATGCCCAGGGATATCAAATTATGGTGAGTATTCCTGGTATCTAGTTCTAAGTCCTTCATGTCCTATCATTTAAACAGGTAACCACTTTGGAGTTATTTGCAAGAAGTACTCAGTAAAATGGACTGCATTAGGTTCCTGTGAGTATTTGATAAAGTCAAACCATTTTCACAGGCAATTAATAATAAACACTCAATATTTTATTTCCTTTCATTAGAATAATGATCAATCCCCATATTAAACTTGATATACTCTGTACATTTCTCTGCAACAAACAGAAACTGTGGTTTTTTATAAAGATTTCATAGGATTAAACGATCACCACAGCCCGAGTCAGCAGAAAGATCTAGTAAGACTGATCTGATAAGAAATCAGATGGGTGAATTATGCAGAAGACAATTTCTGTAAAAAATCCTTCATATGCTCTCTAAATTTTGATAGCTTGACAAATAATTTCAATGATAAGGAGTTTCCTCTGCTTTTGCATATTTACGGTGTGGAAGAAATACTTGCTTGACACCCAACAGGGAATCAGGATATGTACAGAGCCACATCATTCCCCTCTTACTCCAGCCCTGGGCAAACTCTAGATGTGCTGGACTGACTCCACCAGCTGTACCAGCCTATGAGCCAGAGGAGAACCAGGGATACAGGGAATGGTGCTAGAAATCACAACCAAAAGCAGATTTCTGAAGCTGTTGGATCGGGATCTTAATAAAGTGTTTTGCACAAGTACTGACTTCACTTGAAATCCAAAGAAAAGTGTGTTCAGATACAGCCATACAGACCCTGTCCCATTCTCAGCACATTTTACTTTATGAATACAAATAATTAGCATATTTTGTGGTATATACAAAGAAATGACAAGTAGGTAAGCTAAACCCTCAAATAATAAAGCCAAGAAATCTAAGTTAAAGAGCAGTGAGTATAATTATAAACTTTACAGGATTCCAATGTCACTATATCCAACCAGCCATGGTAACATCCTACTACCTCTAAATTGCAAAACTGAAAGTTCACTATTACGGGCAACAGGATCTAATACCAGGTTGGTATGAAGCCCATTAAAATATACCATCTGTGCAAACGTCTGTCCCTGAGCATGCTTTATTTATAAGATAAAAAGAATGGGCATGATATGAGAAACCCTAAGAAATAACTAGAAATTAAAACTTGGGTTTATATAGAAATTAACATTTAAAAATAAAGTATCTAAAAATATACTTATGTCCATGTTTAGTACAAGGAAAATCACAATGATCTTGGACTTTCAATAAGCATCCTCATGATAAAAGCTCTTCCTAAGCAAGAAGGATTCTTCAACGTCATGGTTAAAAGTCATAGCTGCTGCAAATGAATGGCAGTGATAAGGCCAGGAAGCAACAAGTAAATCACCCACCACAAAGGTGACACCATGTTCTGATGCAAAGGTAAGACTTTCAACACATGATTTTGAGAGGATTTTTTCCCCTCCGACTTTGACCAACTGTTCACACAACAGCTACCACAGGGCGAGGTGACAGTCGAGGGAAGCACAGCAGTCTGCTCACATCAACTGTAAGGTCAAGATCACAGACTCTAGTATTAACCAACATCTTTTACTCTTTTAGTAAGGATACTATAAAACTAGGGTTTTAGTAACCTGAGAGTAAAAAATACTGCTCCTTTTTTTTGTTTGTTTGGGGTTTTTTGTTTGTTTGCCTCTTTGGGGGGTTTTGTGATTGTTTTTGTTTTTTTTAAAGCTCACTGTCTTTATGATTATTTTCACATTTGTAAGCACCAGAGCACTAAGGTACTTTTATCATATCAATTATAATTGATTATAATTAACACTAGTCTGGTCCCATGCTTTGGAAGAGCAATTTCTTTTTCTGCTGGGAGATCTCAGTTCAGCCACACAGGAGGGTGGCAGAGTGAACCTCGAAGTACAACGTGGCTTGGCAAATTGGTGCACAAGAGAAAACCTGTGATTAGCTAAGGAAAATAACAGGCAAACATGCATCATCAGGGCAGCCACCTCCTCAGCAGCACCTTCCTCCAGCTCAAACATCCTAAAACTGCATGAGAATGTAATGAAAACACTGCATTAACTGCAGCAGTTGGTATTGTAAAAGGTGGCACAGTCTCAGAAAACCTTTTTACTTTCCACCACTGTTTTCCCACTGCTCGGCACACTCAGCAAAGCACTGGGTCATGTATTCTTGCTGCACAGTCATCCTCTGGCAGCAGGGGGGCTTCCAGATGTGCTGGTAATAGTACTGTCACCATGGGCATTTAAAAGGGAATCGGGTAACTATTTTACTACTATTTGTTTTCCTTTGTAAATTAACGCCCTCACAGCGGTTTGTTTCTGCATCTCCTCCTCATCAGCACAGGGGTTTGCCTTCCTGTTGTACAGCTTTATGCCCCATTTCCTACTTCAGCTCTGCTTCATGCTGTGTCTGCAGGTTGAAGGTGGCTGCAGTTCTGCCTCTGGGCAGGGTACTGGGCAGCCAGGTGAGGACAGGGGCACTTCCATGGGGAATGTTCTCAATAAATGGCTGCATAGCTGGGAGGGAAGAACAACTGAGCTTTTTCATCTTTTTGACCTCATTTCTATCATCTGCAAGATCAGCACACATCCCCCAAGGTCCTGCCTTTGTCCATGTATTTCTCCTCTAGGCTCACAGTCTACAACAAAGCAGGCAAGCTCCTAGCTTTCAGCTAACATTTGTACGTGCTCAGATGAAGCAACTCCCACCCATCACTGCTCTGGGACCTGCCTACTGCTCAGTACCCCTGCCAGAGAAAACCAGCATGAACACAGACCAGCCTGTGGGATGCTGAGCTTTGGAGCCCTACGCAATCCTGGTGGGTGCCCCATCAAAGACCACTGCTAACAATGTCCAGTTCATGATTATACTGTAGCCAGGAGTAGGAAGGGAAGAAAGCAGGATGTCTCCTTGAGGATACTAGATTTGGAAATCTGTATCTAGTAATTATTAATTAATGTAACTACAGCTGCATTTTTTACTTCTATCAGAGCTTCCAATATGGAGCAAGTCTTTGATATTTGCAAAATTGAGTACATAACCAAGGACTTCTAGTCAAGTTTCTCTGGCAGAAAAATTCAGCAATTTTTAATTTTTTTTATATTTTTGATGACTGACTGAGAATAAAAAAATACTGATTGACAGGCCCAGAGATAAGTGGATAAATGCTCATATAGTAATAATTTGTAACTGCTACTTTCACGTAGCACTTCTGCACTTATCAAGTCTCTCCCATTTTCAAATGAATGAGGTAATGTTAAAATCCTCTGCAATCATAAAATTTTCTTTCATCTAAGCCACATGCTATCTTTCTGCCTGCCTGTAATGTGCCCTGGTTGCTAATGTCTATTAACTACTTTTACTTGCTCTTCCAATGTAAACTTTCTGTTATCCTGTAAGCAACTAAGCTGTATGTTCTCCACATTAACATTTAAATAATCTGCTCCACACACAACCAAGAATTTTAAAAGAGATGCTTGTGCCATTAATACTGTTCTTCATACATGAGCACATAAACTTCCAGACACCTAGACGACAAGTCCTGTTGTGCCAGTATTTTCAGTTGTGCCAGTGTTTTCACCAATGCACGCAGCATGGGGAATAAGCAAGAGGAACTGGAGATCCATGTTCAGTCGCAGGGCCATGATCTCAGTGCAATTACTGAGCCGTGGCGGGATAGCTCACATGACTGGAATGTTGCCATGGACAGCTGTGTACTTTTTAGGAAAGACAGACAGCAAGGTGAAGTGGTGGAGTTGCTCTTTATGTGCGTGAACAACTGAAATTCATTGAGCTCTTCCTGGGGCAGGGAGGTGAAGAATGTGTTGAAAGCTTATGGGTGAGAATTAAGGGGCCACGCAAATATATGTCAAACTGTTGTGAGTGTCTACTACAGACCATCAAACCAAGAAGAGAATGTTGACAAGACCTTCTACAGGAAGCTGGAAGTAGCCTCAAGATCACATGCCCTGGTGCTCATGGGTGACTTCAATCATCTTGATACTTGTTGGAAAGGCCACACAGTGAGGCATACTGAGTCCAGAAGGCTCTTGGAATGCATCAATGGTAACTTCCTGATGCAGGTGCTGAAAGTGCCAACGAGGAAGGGAGTGCTGCTGGACCTTCTATTAACAAACAAAGAAGGTCTGGTCAGGAATGTGAAGGTTTGGGGCAGCCTTGGTGGTAGTGATCACAACATGATACAGTTTAGTATCATACAAGAAAGAACCAAGGCAATAAGTAAGATTACAACCCTGGACTTCAGGAGGGCTAACTTTGTCCTCTTCAAAGAACTACTTGAGGGAATCCCTTGAGCTAAGACTCTAGAAAGTAAGGGGGACCAAGAGAGCTAGCTGATATTCAAAGATTACCTCCTCCAAGCTCAAGACAGGTGCATTCCTCAAGTAGAAGAGGCAGGAGACCAGCATGGATGAGCAAGAAGCTGCTGAAAAAAATCAAGTGGAAGATTGAAGTTGTCAGCATGTTGAAAAAGGGACTGGTCTCTTGGGAGAATTATAGGAATGCTGTAAGGGATTGTAGGGGTGCAACAAGGAAGGCCAAGGCCATCTGGGAACGAACTCTGGCAAAGGAAGTAAAGGAGAACAAGAAGGGCTTCTTCAAATATATGAATGGTAAAAGGAAGACTAGGGAAAATGGGGGTCCACTGCTGAATGAAGCGGGTCACCTGGTGACAGAGGATGCAGAGAAGGCGGAGTTACTGAATGCCTTCTTTGCTTCAGTCTTCACTGCTAAGACCAGACCTCAGGAATCCCTGACCCTGGAAATAAAGAGTGAAAGCTTAGAAGGAGGAAGTCTCTCCACTGGTCAATAAGGATTGGGTTAGAAATCATCTGGTTAAACTGAACACACACAAATCCATGGGCCATGATGGGCTGCACCCACGAGTACTGACGGAGGTGGCCGATACTGGACTACCACTCTCTGCCATTTCTGAAAGATCATGGAGACCAGGACTGTAGGAAAGCCAATGTCACTCCAGCCTTCAAAAAGGGCAAGACCACCTTTTTAATTACAGACCAGTCAGCCTCACCTCCATCCCTGGAAAGGTGATGGCGCAGCTCATTCTAGAGATCATATCTCAGCACATGAAAGAAAAGAAGGTTATCAAGAGTAGTCAACATGGATTCACTAAAGGGCAGTCACGTCTGACTAATCTGATAGCCTTCTATGATGGCGTGACTAAATGGGTAGACACAGGGACAGCACTGGATATTGTCTACCTTGACTTCAGCAAGACTTTTGATACTGTCTCCCACAACATCCTTGTGGGTAAGTTCAGGGAGTGTGGGTTAGAAGAGCAGAGAGCGAGATGGGTTGAGAACTGGCTGAACAATAAAGCTCAAAGGGTTGTGATGCAGAGTCCAGCTGGTGACCTGTAAGTAGTGGTCTTCCACAGGGGTCAGTTCTGGGTCCAGTCTTATTCAGCATCTTCATCAATGACCTGGATGAGGGGATAAAGTGTACCCTCAGCAAGTTTGCTAATGACACAAAATTGGGAGGAGTAGCTGATACACCAGAAGGCAGTGCTGTCATCCAGCAAGATCTGGACAGACTGGAGAGCTGGGCAAAGGCAAACCTAATGAAGTTCAAGAAGGGTAAGTGTAGAGTCCTACACCTGGGGAGGAACAACACCACATACAGGTATAGGTTAGGAGTAAACCTGCTGGAAAGCAGACCCATGGAGAGGGACCTTGGCATCCTGGTGGACAATAAGATATCCATGGAACAGCAATGTGCCCCTGTGGCCAAGAAGGCAAATGATATCCTGGGGTGCATAAAGAAGAGTATGGCCAGTAGGTCAAGGATGGTTCTCCTTCCCCTCTACTCTGCCCTAGTGAGACCACATCTGGAGTATTGTGTCCAGTTCTGGTCTCCCCAGTTCAAGAGGGAAAGGGAAATACTAGAGACAGTCCAATGGAGAGCTACAAAGATGATGAAGGGACTCGAACATCTCTCTGATGAGGAAAGGCTGAGACACCTGGGACTGTTTAGCCTGGAAAAGAGAAGACTGAGAGGGGATCTTATTAATGTTTACAAATACCTGAAGGGTGGATGTCAAGCAGAAGGGGCCAGTCTATTTTCAGTTGTGCCCTGTGATAGGACAAGAGGTAATGGTAGCAAGATGAAACACAGGAAGTTCCACCTCAACATGAGGAAAAACTTCTTCACTGCAAGAGTGACAGAGCCTGGAACAGGCTGCCCAGAGAGGTTGTGGCATCTCTTTCTCTAGAGACTTTCAAGACCCCCGTGGATCTGTTCCTGTGTGGCCTGCCCTGGGTGTTCCTGCATTGGCAGGGGGTTGGACTCGACTATCTCCAGAGGTCCCTTCCAACCCCTACCATTCTATGATTCTGTGACTCAGTAGGTTGTATACAGGCAGCTTGGGTAATTAAAGGCTTGTCAGCCTGACAGTGATCCCAGACAAAATAATGAAATAGCTGAGAGGGACTTGATTAATAGGGAAATAAAGATGACTAATATAATTATGCCAATCAACATGGGTGTATACCAAGCAGATTTTGTCAAACTAATCTGATTTTTTTATGGAGTTTCAAGTTGCTAACAGTAACCACGATGGTATAATAGACTTCTAAATGCTACTTTATATGGTGCTTACTACATGATGTTTTGAGTAACCCGAACAATATAAAAATCAACATGACATATATTAAGAGGATTAAAGCCTCAGCAATTGATCATTCATTAGGGAATTGTTCTTGAACACATGTTTCAAGTGAGATCCTAAAGCCACTAGTTCTTAGCGCTACTTTTCTTTATGTTAGGAAGAAATATAAAATCCTTAGTAATAAAGTTGGTGGATGGGACAAAGATTGAAGGAGTGGCTAAATAATCAGGAGGCAGAGCCAGTGGTACAGAGGGGACTGGATTGGTTTGGGAAGTAGCACAACCAATTTTAAGACATCAGCTGTAGACAAGTTATTCTGAATCTAAATGTCCAAAAGGCTGCAAAATCCTGATGAAAATGGGCTACCACAAACAAATCCTGCAAGATTCACAAGGAGAAAGCATAGAAAGGGATGCTGTAGACAAGAGACCTCTGTTCTGATCCCTGCTCACAGGATAGCTGAAAAACATCTGTTATAAACAAGGATGGATAGGCTGACAAATGCCCATCTTAAAGCTTTATTACAGAGCTTGGCCAGATTTATATTGGTAACCTATGGATGAAATGCTTTTTATCAATACTCCTCTACGTACACTCTAAGCAAGCTATGCTTTTTGTGCATGTACTTATAGCAAACCTATACTTCAAATGATCTTTAGCAGCTGAGATAATTGCCCCAAAACATTGTATCACTAGAGATATCAGTGAACTATAAAAAAAAAAAATCATTAAAATTTGCTACATAACCTGCAGAAATTGAGCAGAATAACAGATGACTCAGAGTATTCTTTCTTCAATTAATGGCTAATGAGAAATAGCTTACTTGGGGGAAAATGACACTTTCCATTTAAACTTGGAGTATTTTTAGGCAATATTTTTAGGAGAAATTCCAGCAGACAATCAGCAACTGTTATGACCTTTAATATTTCAGGACTTGATCCTTACAGGGGCCAAATCCTGGCCTGCCTCTCAGGATCACATCTTTATTCTATGCTAAGTTTTGTTCATTGCTCCCATGAAAGTCACTCCAAATGTAAAATCACAAGATAAAAAGGTGGCAAGAAAAGATATAAATAATACGTGACGTACAGAATAAATTCACATGTAAATCACAGGCCAGTGGAAAAAACAGCTTCTGAAGAAAGCTCATCACATCCACTGCCTTCCCTTCCCCTTCTACCTTCATTCCCAGGCTATTTACTGTTTAATAACGCATTCAAGGTCTTGCTTGAATGCTTTGATGCTCCTCACCTGAATAGACTTTCTTTGGAACATACTCCCTGAGCTGTACACATTACCTTTGCTTTGAAACAATTTTTTGCCCAATATAGTCTCTTAAAAAACAAAAACAAAACAACACACCTCCACAGTTTCCAGATAAGTTTTTCAAGACCATCCCTGACTTCAGCAGACCATAATTTATTAAAATGGTCATTGTGGTGGTGAGGATAAATACCTATAAAGGTATCTGTGATATATTTTAATTTCTGGCACTGAGATTTATTTTACATTCAGGCTTCTAGATGTTCCTTACTTTGCAATGAGTAAGGAACATTCTAAAAACATTCTAAAAACATCCAGCAGAATTGTGCGGTCCCCATGCAAACAAATTTCCCAATCAAAAAAAACCTATTAATTTGTTCTGAGGAGTGACAGTAAGATCACAGCCCAGTAATGCTGTATTTGTGACACCATCAGTGACATCTTTGTCTTATCAAACTTGACTCCTGCTGTGACTAAGGTTTAGTTTCTATGTTTGCAGTGCAAAGAGATTTTATTCACCTTAATTATTCCTAAAGATTTTCACTTTCACCACATCGAATTTCTGAACGTTCGATGACTGTTTACGTTGTTTCTGATTAATTTCTCAAAGACACTTGAAAGTGCATTTTTCTAAAGATTTTTTTTTTCCTTTTAATTTTTCAATCCCTTCTGGATGGTGTGAATTATTTTTCTTCCATATTGATTTTTGTCCTTTTTCCCTTCAACAAATGCTAATTATTTCACTACAGTTAACTGAAACTGACTCATCTATTTTTGTTTAGCAAATTGCTATATTGTGATTATGCTCCAATAATCTTGCCCAACAGCATCATTAATGCAAGCAAAGTTATGGGAAATTTATTAATTATTGAAATTGTTATTTTAATTAATGATAATAGCTTCTGATTAATACTTCATTCTTGTGTATTCCCTTATGATCTATAATGCTAATTTTCCCAAGGTATAAGTAGAGAAGTTTAGTCTTTCAAAGTCAAGCATCCCATACATAGGAAATGTCAAAACTAAGAGAGGCATAGATACACAATTTGAGCTTCTCAACATTTTAACAAAAATAATAGCAGTCCTTAAATAAAATGATGTCTTAAGAGTATTAAGCAAGAGTAGAATATATTCAATGACAGCCCCAAGTCTAGCTGTACAGATTAGGATGCTCTCAAGTATTCCTTATAAAAAGGATAATTAATCTCACCTAAACTTGCTGTTTGCAGCTTTGTTTCTGAAGTCCATGGAGATTCGCTCCACCTGCTTGAGGTCAGTGGATGAGAACAGGCTGGTGACCTCAACCAGGATGCAAGCTGGGGACAAAGCCTAGCACTCTCTGCTCCTGCAGAGGTCAACAGGGACTAGTGTAGCTCCGCCCATTATGAACACCAGTCTCTAAAGAGTGAGTGATGGCAAGAGTTTGCAATTCCTTCTCTGGTAGCTTCAGGCAGAGATGATTGACAGAGGTATGTAGCAAGTTTTACTAAGCAAAGTCCAGGCCTAAATGCTGTCTCGTGTTAATCAGAAGAGAAGAATAAGCTGCAGAAATGCAGGAAAACTGTTTGAGAAGTTCTTTGCCTTTTTTTTGGTTGTAGCTGGTCCTGGATGCAGAAAGCACTCACTCTGTACTTCTTCACAGCTGAACACCAGCAGATGAGCTGTTGTTCTTAGCAGACTGCTTCCTCAGGTGAGGGACGTGGTTTACTAGTGACCTAGCAGTGCTGGGGTAACAGTTGGAGTCAATGATCTTAAAGGTCTCTTCCAACCCCCAAAATTCTAGGATTCCCACCTTCAAGGGCTGTAAGGAACACTTTGATATGCCTGGAAGGACTGAGCTGGGAATTAACACAGTGTGTGAAGCCCTGCTGCTGCACAACCAGATGACACCATGCAGCCAGTGGTTCGGTTTGGTTCACTCCACAGCATGCACAGATGCCAGTGCAAGAAAACTCCACCAGAAACAAACTCAATGAAGACTCACCAACGAGACCAGCTCCAAGTGCAGGCAAGACTGCACTGGGAAGGGGAATGTCGGCAAAAAGGGCTGTCCGGGAGCTCTTCTGGGAGCTTCTTGAAGCTAGGAAGGTGGCTCCCTGTGCCAGGGGCCGGCGGCCTGTGAGCGGCTGCTGAGGCGTCCCGGGCGGAGCACCTCCCCCGGCGGCAGCTCTGAACAAGGCGGAACCGCGACAGCGGCCACTCGCCGAGACACCCCCCTGGCAGCAGAAGCCGTTCGGGAGCGCTGAGCGAACAGGCAGCGAGTGGGGGTCACCCGGGGAGCCCCTTCTCAGGGCAGCGCTGGCTCAGGAGCGCAGCCCCTGCGCACGGAGTCGGAGCGGGCACAGGGGCCGTGGGCGGCGACTTGGGAAGGAGGCGCGGGCCAGGCGCTGGGAACTCCGCCAGTGCCAGAGGCGAGTTCAGTTGGGGGAGCTGGTCCCCGCTTCTGGCTTGAGAGGCGACCTCGACTGGTAGTCATTGTCCTGCCAGAAGAGGACCTGGCCATGGTCACCGCTCAGCCAAGAGCGTCTGCCAGAGAGGCTGTGGGGGGACCCAGCCGGAGCTGCCACACCAACCTGTGGCCGTGCAGGTCTTGGCCGCGGGGGGCGCCGGAGCCTGGCACTCGTACCGAGGGAGCAGAGACAGCCCCGTGTGCAGGGTGACCGGGTGAGGGATCTGATCAGACTGAGGGCAGAGCAGAGGGTCCCCTCCCCTCTTGACACCGGACAGAAGGAGGGGACCTAAGGCGGGGAGGAACAGAAACAGGTCGCCGCACGGGGAGTCGGGTGAATCCCCTCCCAGCCTCCCTCACCTTCCCAGTTCCCTCCCACAACAGGTTTGGGGCTTTAGAATTTGAGGCAAATGAGGATGTAGATGAAGGTCCATCCATCCAGGGGCTGCCTGGGATAAGAGAGCCAGTCCCACACATTAGGGATGCCTCTGTTAATTTAAAAAAGAGGATCACTGTTGCAGGTGATTGCATTCTGAGGGGAACACAGGCCCCGTGTGCCGACCAGATTCATCCCACAGGGCACTGCTGTCTCCCTGGGGCCCAGCTTAGAGACATCATAAGGAAAACTCCCTGGTCTGGTTCAGCCCTCTGATAATTCCCTGCTACTGGTTATACTGGTTGGTATTAATGACAGTGTGAAGAGAAGTCTAAAAGCAACTAAGATGAACTTCAAGACACTGGGGCGATTGGTTGAATGATGGGGAGCACAGGTAGTATTCTCCTCAACTGCTTAAGTGTCGGGAAGAACACTGAAAGGAACAGGAAAACACACCCGAGTAACACATGGCTCAGAGGCTGGTGTCACTGGTGGCAAGAACAATGGGGCTCACCGAAAGGTCTTCAAACTAGACTCGAAGGGGGATGGTAATAAAATTGGGCTTCCTAGAGAGGAGCCTGGGAGCTGCCTGACAGTGCCTATGGGACGGCTCTTCAGAGGGACTTGGACAAGCTGGATCATATAGGCTTCAAGTGCCAAGTCCTGCACTTGGGCCACAACAACCCCAGTCAACACTACAGGCCGGGGGAGGAGTGGCTGGAAAGCTGCTCGGCAGAAGGGGACCTGACGGTTTTGATCAACAGTTGGCTGAACATGAGCCAGCAGTGTGGCCAAGAATGCCAACAGCATCCTGGCTTGCACCTGGAATAGTGTGGCCAGCAGGAGTAGAGAAGTGATTGTCTCCCTGTATTCAGCACTGGTGAGGCTGCATCTTGAGTACTGTGTTCAGTTTTGGGTGCTGCCATAGGAGAGATGTTGATGCTGGAGTGGGTCCAGAGAAAAGCAACAAAGCTGGTGAAGGGTCTTGAGAATAAGTCTTACGAGGAATGGCTTAGGGTGTTGGGCTTGTTTAGTCTGGAAGAGATTGAAGGGAGACTTTATCAGTCTCTACAACTACCTGAAAGGAGGTTGTAGAGAAGTAGGTGTTGGTCTCTTCTCACATGTCACAACTGATAGGACAAGAGAAAATGGCCTCAAGATGCACCAGGGCAGGATTAGGTTGAACATCAGGAAAAACTTCTATACCAAAAGGGTTATCAAAGACTGGAACAGACTGCCCAAGGAAGTGGTTGAATCACCATCCCTGGATGTATTTAAAAGCCATCTAGATATGGTGCTTCAGGATGTGGAGTAGTAGTGACCCTGGTAGAGTAGATAATGGTTAGATTTGATGATCTAAAAGGTCTTTTCCAACCATAGCAATTCTGTGAATAAGCTTTATGAGGCTGGTCCTCTACATTTTTCAGGGTAAAATTTCAAGCACAATTATAACTAAACCCTACTTGTTTTGGATTTTGACCAAAATAATCTACAGGAAACCTATAAAAGCAGAGCAGAAATGGAAACCTCTCACACCATTAGGTGTCTTGATTTACTCTTTAACCAAAGGCACCACATGTCTCTTAAAATAGATGATACTAAATTCAGTTTGCAGTCTCCTTCTCACAATTTCCTTTTCTGCCTTCCAAGCAGAAATCTCAGAGGTGTCAAAACCACATGATGCAGCTAATTCATACACAGAATATAGTATCTGCCTAGCCAATATATATATATTTTATCCTCAATAGTAGGTTTCCCTCCTGTGATCACTTCAGAAAATTAGGAACACTCAGTAAATACTCAGTAAAAATACTCTTAAATGATGTACATACATACTTTAAAAATCATTTTTGTAGTGGCTTGTGTAGTATGAAATGGAACTTTTGAACACTGGCTTTCTCTTTCATTAGTGTAAGCAATAGAATTTCTAAGGAATATTGACTTTTTAGCTCAGTACTTATCCAAAACTAAAATTGTCCCACAAAGGAGATGATATTGAATATACAACTTAGTAAAATGAAGTAAGATGTCATCTAAGTGTAAGGTCTGTTGGTGTTACACTTCAGTTCCAGATCATTTAGCAGATGCACACTATCCCCCCCCCCTTTTTTTTTTTTTTCCACTAGCTGCTCTGTTAACTAGGCAACTAAAAGTTTTTTTTAAAATCACCTTTATTCTCTTTGCCTTTAAGTAGCCCTTTGGTAGAAAATTAAATCTCAGACCAAGTATAAAATATTTAGCTACTATTACACTAGGGGTCACAGAAATATTTAAAGTCAGCCTCTCATCTAAGTCAAAGGCCCTAACTGCATCAAGACAGTAAAGAGAAAGCTGATGTGTTTCCTCTATCTGATTATAAGGTTACAGGTCAATATATATATATCCTACTTGAAAAGTGTTTCCAAGAAGTAAGTTTGTTTGCAGTCTAAAGCATTTGGTGGGGGAATTCACCTGCTCAAACGCAGACATCAGTGTGGTGAATACGTACACCTGAGTTGCTGTCTAGACCTCGTTTAAAGGCAATAACAAAAAGAGGCAATGGAAAATACCACACTTCTGAGGTGTCCAAGTAAATATTTATCTCATCTGAAAATAGGACAAAGCAACTTCTTTCACTTAGCTATAAAAGAAGCTTCAAATGTTGATGTCTATTTTGAAGATCAAATCCAAGTTGCCTCACTGTAGTCACAAGGCCAGTAGTCATTCTCTTCAGCATACAATGTAATTCCTTTTTTTATAATTATTTTTGAGACACTGGTAATTAAAAAACCATTCTTGTCCATGGCATTATTTTTCCGTGAGCCACCTTACAGTAAATCAGTGCATGCTTCGAGGTGAGCATCTTTGTCAGAGAGACAGCAAAGACCTGATGTAATTAGGTCTGGCATTTTACAGACTGTTATGGTATAGGAAAAGTCCTGGGCTTTTCCCAAACTTTACAACCCTTTCAGTCTAACCTACTGACTACTCTAATGCAACTGCAACTTGCTTGAAGTTGACAGAACTCAAAACTTCTACTTTTTAAAACCTCCAGTAGATTGCTCTGTTTCATAATATTGTGAGGAATCCTGAAAGGCAGATTTAAATAGCTCTAGAATGTCTTATCAAATTCCTTTCAGTTGTTATTCAACAAATTTCTTCCTTATGTTTTTTCCTTCCAAGTAGATAAGCTAGAATTTTATCAGCTTGATACTCTCATCACAAAATGTGGTTCAGCTAGTTTTATTTGCTGCACTTTTCAGTCAGTATATAGTAAGTTTTTCCTCCACATTTGTGTGATTTGAATTGCTCTTCATTATTGTATTTTTTCTGAAGTCTTCTATCTTTGTGTCCTTTTAAAGGCAAATAATTATTTCCATCTGATTTTTCTCCTTTCTACATTATCCAAGGTATCATGAGGTAGTTTCCTTCAATTACTACTTTGGACCCTTCTATTGAGTATTTGTATCTTCAGAAACATAGCACCATTAAAAATCCAGTATTTCCTTTATTTCTATTCACTTGTGACTTGCAAAAAAAGTCAACAAATTGATATAATACAATGAAATAATATTATTACTTCCTTTATAGATGTTTGTGCTCTAGAAACATAAAAGGTAACCTGGAAAATTACTATTACAAATTCAAACAACCTGCAGCCTTTTGCCTAGGATGGATCTGGATGCTTTGTAAATATTTCTGTTTCCTATGGTGCTGTAGAATTAAGGAGAAATAAGAATCATCAAAATAAAATTTGCCTTATTTTCTGTAATCTTTTGAAGGAAAGTAAGAGGGAGAGATATTGTAAATTCATCCGACCAAGCATCTTATTGATCTCTGTTGATGCAAAGAAATAAAAATGTAGGGTTATTTTCTTTATTCTTTTTTTAGTTCTCCTCACTTTGACTAGAAATTCTACCTGGCTTCTGAGAAAGCTTCAACAATGAAAGGTCCACTAGAAACATCAACAAGCTCCCTTAGATGATATTTTTACTTGCCTAGGCTTTTTTTCCCTCTTGTCAGTAAGCACAATATTCTTGACTATCTGTGGATACAGTATTTGGCACATTAAGGAGGAAAATAACATTTATGACATTTAATGATCTTATGAATCTTTGCTACTGTAGCTATTACTTTAAAAGAAGCACGCACAATAATAAATACCATTGAATATATGAACTACTCAACTTACTATTATTTTGCTGAATTTCAAAATCTATGCCATGTAAATTTTCTACTTGGTAAACATACAAGGTCTAATTAATTCCCTCTTTTCCCAGATGCCTGAGGTGCAAGCACTTGTCTTCTGTGTTTTTGCTGCATTTGAAATGCAGTTGATATATTTAAAGGATGAGAAAATATCTTCTAGGTATTAGTAATTTACCTCTCTATCACATGCCAATTCTAATTTAACATCTTCAAGATGTTTATCAGCAGCCTGTCACATGCACCTAGCTATTTTGTACTCTTATCAATAATCTTCTTTTAAAAAAATAATACTAGTAAGTAAATATTGACTTCTGCTGAGATGAATATCAAAATTTATTGACCTCAGGATAAATATTTACCAAAGCAATCTGCAGTTAATAATTTCCTTAGAACAATAACTCTTGGTGTTCCTGGAAATACAAATACAATTTCATGCACATGCATTAAAGTCTCACTGATACACACTGCAGTCGACTGTAAACCTACCCAAAAAGTAGATTTCCAGGCTTTATCATACATTCTGTACACAACAGTACAACACTTCTTTCTCCTTTAACTGAAAAGGGACCTCACTGAAGAGGAAAGCATTAAGAAAATGGTAAAGAGATTTCATGAGGGGCTTTTCTTTTTCCATTTCCTCAACTGAACCTTGTCAGGAACAAAGTAAAGTTAATATTCTGTTGCTGGAGAGAATAACTTCTACCTCCACTCATCCTGTCCATAGTTACACTTCCAACACAAGTACACAACTTGGTACCTCACATACTTAACTCTTTTTATTTTTTGCTTCTATCCACAATTTCTCTGGTAATAAATAAAAAAAAAATCTATAGTCTTCTAAGAATTAACAAAGCTGAAAATTTTCAACACAATCTTTGAAATAATAAAATTCCTGATTATAGATCATTTGTATAACAGAATTTTGCATAAGAATCCCATTGTTGTATAATGCCTGATAACTATCTTCCTTCCACCACCAGTCTTTCCACATGAACTACATCAGAAAGAAAAAAGAATTTCAAAGAACAGTATTTTTTGAATTGCACATCCTAGAAGGTTAAACATGCTTGAGGGGGGGAAAAAAGAGGCTGCTTTTCCCAGTCTCTGATTCAGACAAAGACTTCTTTGGAGCCCAGTACAACCAGTTGAGGGGGAGGGGTGTGGATGTTCTAATTTGCCTGTGCATACTGATGTTCCAGAGCTCTGTATTAATGAACTTGGCCATGTCAGTCACTTACTGACTCACTACAGGAATGATTAGAGACATTAGTGTAAGCCAGAAAATGTATGACTATGTTTAGATAAATTATTTCCTCCTTGGCTAAAACAGCCTCTTCTGAACTGCTTCCCATTGTCATCTGAAATATCCTTGTCTGGATACAAACACTTCAGCTGTCTTGATGAACCCAGATTATCACAATGAACTCCAGATTGCTGATACAGAGCCCGATTATCACTTTTGTCATCTTTGTGTTAATGCAGCTTTTCTAATTTCAGTTCAGTTCAGTAGTGGTTTTACACTAGGCTGAGGAAGACGCCAGCCTGTGGTTTGTACTCATCACTAAATCCCAAGCACTCATTTACATCTCTGTTCTTTCAGTCTCTTGAGTCTCCAGACTAGAACAAAACATGTTACCTTCATTGCCAAAAAGCTTCCTCTTCTTACACCTTGCCATTTACTGTGCCATCTCGTTTATATTCAAACCTTCTCATTTATATCCTGATGTACAACTGAATTTTCCTCTACATTTTAAAAGAAATCTATCCACCCACTTTATATTCATCATCTTTGAATCAGTAGGCAAGTCACTGCCTTATTTTGCTTCCAGAAAAAAATATCTATAGAGACTATAGACACACCTTCATCCCAGAACAAGGAAGCATTTTTGCTGTGAAGAAGATGATGAAAAATTACAAAAGATGGAAGAAAATCTGACAAAACCCCAGAACATACCAAACACAAACAACCACCAAAAAAACCAAACCAAACCAAACCAAAACAAAACAACCCAAAGCAACCAAAGAAAAAAAAAAACCCACACAACAACAACCCCCCCCAAAAAAAACCCAAAACATCAAATCAGTCACCCTGGTTGGTGTAAAGGAGTACTATGGGGAATAAACAGAAGCTTAAGCTTCAAGAGACTTTATGACCAAATGACCACAAAGACTACGTGTGAAGCCCAAAGGTCCTGGTCCACCAGTTTTCCATTAAGGGGCCTGACAGCAGCATATGGTTTATGTGCCAGTATTTCCCTCCTTTGGAAAGCAGGAGACTTGAATCCTACCCCAGTGAAGGTTTAAGATACAGCCAGTATATGTACCAAAAGCTAAGAGCTCTTTCTCTCTGTCATTTGAGACATAACCTGTAGGATTTGTTCCAGCACAGAGGTCTAAGATACTTCTGCTTAATATAACCAGGCATCATTCTCCCAATCCCATTCAGTTTGCCTGCAGAGGGGCAGCAAGGGAATGACACCAGAATGACATCAGCCCACTCCTCTTCCACTTTGCCACACAGCAATACCCAAGTCAGTGAGGAAATGCATAACTGAGTTTAATCAGTCTCTGGGCTCATCTAGAGCTTTGGTTAAGAAAAAACATGGTCAAATCAGATCAGAAATGGAGTAAAGATACCTTACAAAAAGTTGCACTGATGATCTTTTGAGGTGCCTTCCAATCTGGGTTATACTATGAGCCTATGAAAACTAATTTAATTATTCTTATCTCTTACAGATAGAGGATAACCTAACTCCACAGCAGGTTCAACCCTATCAGATATAAAAAGGGGTCTTGGCAAGGTGAAGTGGACAGAAAGGAGAGAAAACTGTGTTTTCACATCTGAACACAGACCACAGCAACATACAGTGACACTCTTGGCTTGGGCAGTGAACCTGCCACATCTGACAGCCTTACAGAGGGAGTATTACATAGTCCAACTCTCTCAGCTCCTATGATATCTGCAAACGATACCCTACGGCCAGCTAAAAAAGGTTCCTGCAAGAACTGAAATATTTAAAATCGATTTGAGATAAACTGACAACTGCTAATCTGAACCTAAAGGCAAAAGGACTGAGAGTGCTTCCAAAGCCTGGAAGTTTATTGGAGGTATGTTATTGGCAAAACAAAAGTTTTCATCACCTCAAAGAAAGGAGGCAGTGCACTGAACTGCCCATCTCTCCAAACCTTCCCATCTGTGTAGAGTCTTGTAGGACTTTATTCCTATTGTATAATATTTATTTATTTAATAAATTATCATTATTGTAAAATTCTGTGGTTTGGATGAGAAACAGATTCTGCATCAGCAGACTGTGATTTGCCACTTTCAGAGTTACAAGAACTCCTGTGATTGTCCCTCTCATGGCTTACTCTTATTTCCTGTTTTTCTCATACTGGATGGAATATAGGAACTAGCAACAGTTTGGAAAAGTATTGACACAAGAACATGGTATCTTGATTTGAGTGAGAACAGAACTAATTCTCTTCAGTGATTTTACTCTTCAGCTGAGTTTTTCTAACTGCACTGTCTGAAGTTAGCAGCCTGTTTTCATGGGCAATGTCTGCTGCTAGCAGTGATAACACCCCATCTTTAGTTAGGGCCAAGGATTGGTGTGCAGACCAAGGCCACTGCAGGATCTTGGGTACCACACTGCGGGGTGCAGAAAGAAAAAGGCTGTACCTGCAGAGAGGAGCAGACAGGTCGGGTGACCCTGAACTGTCCAACGAGGCATTCCAGCCCATATATGTCATATTCTGTATAAAGCTGAGGGATCACAAGGCACCTCTTTGCCCTCTTGGCCTGCTTTGCCAGCTTTGTTCGGGTCCTCTTCCAGTTTCTTCCTCCGAGCATCTGAGGAGGACTCTGACTGTTTTGCCTTTGATCCCAATCGGTGTGTTCCTGAATCCAGTACCAGAATCCAGCTCCTGAACACAGTTCCTGTCTGCTGCTGGGCCCAGTCTGGGACCCTCCAAGTGCCTGCTCCACAGCATCAGTGGTGATGGTGATGTAATTACCATCAGGGGGGTTGGGTTCGATACTGGTTTTGTAGGTATTTGTATATATTCCATTATTATTATTATTTTCATGAAAGCTGTTCTAGTTTCCTTTTCTAATCGTTAAGTGTCTCTCCCTTATTCCCTTTCTCTTCCCCTTTGGGGAGGGAGGGGAGGTAACAGAGAGTGTCTGTTACAAGTCTAATGGTGCTGCCCTGCCCCTAAACCATCATACATACCAAGTTGAAGTGGATGGCAACTGATTACAGGAAAAGAATAACTCCATGAAGGAAAATCATTGCACAACCTGCACCAAACCCCTGACAGTGGTGACCGTCAGACTGTTTGCAGCTTGACATGTAGAGGAGGCAGTTTCTGATCATGACTGAGCATCCACCTCAACATCTCCAACAGATTCTGCAAACCTGAGTAATAATTTCCTGCATAGTTGGAAAAACTGTACCACTGTGATTGTGCAGCCTTGAACAGGCACAAGAAAGCAATGTTGATGCCCTGTCAAGATAGCCTTGTTGAAGTGATAGATTGCAAACACTGCCCTAAGTAGGAAATCAGAACCTGATTTCTCAAAGGAGCAAGCATACCCAGGAAAAACAAAAAAATCCTGTCTTCTTTCACCCTGTGATCTGCAGAAAGGGAAATACTGCTGATTTATCCACTGATTATGAAGTGGGACTGGAAGAATGGATGCCCTGAGCTTAAACCAACACTTTGTGTCCATGACCACTGGTTAGCTGTATTCGCGAGGTTCAGCTTTTATGATGAAGCACCACAGTCTATGTGACAACCATGCCATCCCCTGGCCCTGCCATCAGACCCAGAATAGGAATCTTTCACTTCTATGGAGGGTAAAAGATAAATAAGCAGGGAGTGAAAGTATCTACAGAGGTTCCACTGGTTTGGGCTGTTTGGATTCACTATGAGAAATCATCTGTCAGACAGAACCTGTCAGCATATTAATTCCACCTCTCATGTTTTAAACTATTTCTCTGCTTTCTGTTCTGCAAATTGTTCATGGTATCAGTCCTCCAGGCCCAGTGGGCAATGACAGAAAGTAAAGCAAGAGCCTTAATTACGACATCTGGATTATATTTTGCAGAAAGTGGCAAAATCAGTCACTGGTTTGCCTTTCTGACAGAGAGCCGAGATTGGCTAGCACTAGACCAGATGAGCTTATCTGCAAGACTGTACACAGGGACCTGGATGACCTGGGCAAAAGAGCACTATTCTAGACAGGGATAGGGAAAGAAGTGAGAGCTCAGGTAGAAAAACTGTAAGACATCCCAAAACAAACTGAAGAAAACTACCTCCTTGATCCTGGATTTTTCCTGTGTACTCAGATTTGAAGGGCTAGCATTTTTTTATTAGTCATCTCCTTTCTTTCTTCATTCAGAAAAACTGCTCCAGTACATGGATTTTTTGTTCTGCTGTTTTTATAATGTCCAAATCTCAACACATCTTGCCCTTGTTAACACAAGACTATAGAAGCCAAAGCAATTTAGTTTTTATATTAAAAATATGAATTCTTATACAAAACATCTTATATCCACCTGTTTGGGGAAAAAAAAATAAATCTAACTTCACAAAAATGCAAGGATTCATTCCTTCCCTGATCTGTGTTCAGTGCCCATCAACTGGCCTTGATCCTTGATTCCCTTCAAATTAATAAAGAAGAGCATCCTAGAAAAGCAGTGGGAAGGAATTACACCTAGTTATCCACTTGGCTCTTCAATGAACCCTGAGTTGGCCTGTTCAGTTTTTGAGAAACCTCACCTTTTACCACTGCAATGCTCTGGGATAAACTGACAAAATCCCTGTTCTGCATATCTGCTCTTAAACAAGTCCTCATCAACTGAATTTTTCAGCTTCCTAAAGGTATGTTTTCAACCACAACAATCAAGGTTATTTTCCAAGAATATAATTTCTGGGTTAGTATTTCTAGTTTCTGCCCACTCAGAGAGATAGATCTTTTCACTAAAAGTAAGGAAACTGTATTCACAAACATGATCAAATCCACTGTGAAATACAAATCCACAGTATCCACAAACCGAGGAGTTTTATCTTCCTGACCAGCGTGAACGTTGAGATAGGCATCAGCTCAGATGAATTTTCAGCAAATGTGCTCTAGAGGGTATGCAACTAAAACCCATCTAAATGGTGATTTGGTCAGAGTAGCAACAAGCACACAGAGCACTCTGGAAGTTATGAGTTTCCCAAAAAAAGAGCAGCAAGCATTTGAAGGTTACGTGAGTCTTCTCAATGGAAAAGAGCATCAGTCACAAATAGCAATTGCCATTAATTTTAAATAGCAATCCAGGTGGTGCAGCTGGCAGAAGCCTCCCCTGGGGATGGGGGGCAGCTGAGAATGCCCCTCAAGCTGCAGCATCCGGAGTCAGGCAGGCAGAGATCTGTGGTTCTGCTGCAATGGGAGTGAAGGGGAGGCACTGGTGTGGGTTTGGAGAGTGAAAAGTAGAGTAAGCTAATCTTAAAACTCCACCTCAGCTCTGAAGCCTCCCAAGACTTGATGTCACCAGAGAGGAGAGTTACCTGAGGAGCACAGCTTGCAAGCTGTAGCTGCATTTGATTTAGAAACAGGGACGCACAGATCAGTACGATCTGCTCTGTGTTGGTGCCCTGCATGCACAAGAGGCTCTCTCCTCCTCCCAGGGGTCTAGCTGCTCCGTTTGAGGTTCTCTCTGGCACAGCACAGCAATGTGATCCTGAGTATGACTGCTGCAAAAACAGCTCAGCTGTGGGAAAGGACTATGATGAGAAACTGAGAAGGCTTGGCTCAGGAGCCGTGTTTGGGTTTAGATCTCTCTTCTTGGCCTTTGCTGGGATACACTCTAGGGATGGGAGTGCCTGGCCATGTGCCATGCCAACTCTCACTGACAGACTACCCTGCCTGACCTTGGAGCTGCCTCCTCACCACAGATGTGGCCAGCGGTTGCTAATGGGTGGCCAACCCTGGTTATCCTCACTTCGCTCATTGTATGAATTCTGCTGTTCCAGGTTTCAAATCTACTGTGTCAGCAAAAGAATGTTCAGTTTGTAGAGTATTTCTGAATCTTTAGAAATAAAATGTGTTTGACAACTGTATAAATAGAATTAGCAATGTGGCAAACTTCATGATGTCTTCATGGACCACTCTGATGAGCAAAAGAACACGGGCTTTAAGAAGGACAGGAATAATTTCTACCTCCAAGCATTTTACTCAGTGCTCATGCATCCAGAGATGGTAAATTCTGAAGGCTTTTTGTGCGATTTCAGAAAATTATACTTTACAAACGTCCTCAAGATTGCTACAAGTTACCCAAAAATAGTTGTACAGTACCTGGATATGGCACCAAAGATATTTACCTTTACCTGAACTCTAAAAAGTCATGAGAGATTGTATTTTATATAAATATGTGTCCATTCCACTTGTCTAATACTTACTTGGTCCAGAGTGATATTCAGATTTAAAATAACAGGAGTTCATTATCTAAAACACTCATAGATTTTGTTGTCTTCCAGACTACCTTATTTATTTTTTTAAATTCCAACATGTCTGTGCATACACTGTTTATATAAAAAATACCTAAATCATGTATCCTGTACAATTAAGTCATCTCACCCCAGAAGCAGAGAGTTATTTGGCTCTAGTAGCAGAAATTATGGGTGGAATTTTAAAGGCTGTAATGAAGTATTAGCATGGGTTTTTTTCCTTTCTAATATTAGATCACATCATATACCTCAAAAGTAGCAAGTAATTAAACTGTGTCTTCCTTTATTAGATAACTTATTTTAAGGCTGTAAACAAATCACTAGCTCTGTGTAAAAAAAAAAAAAAAAAAAAAAAAACCAACAGCCAAACAACAAACCTGCCTTTTAGCTTCTTAGCTGTGGGCTTGGGTAGAAAAACAAATCCTGTTCAGAAACCTTTCTGGGAAGAATAACTACCATTGAATTCCTTGTCTGTAGCTGAAAAGCTGATCTTCTTTACTCCTACACATAGACATGCATCAGATTCAACCTGCAACACACCCACAAGCATGTTTATCTGTGCACTTCTGCCTTCTCATTCTGTGGCCTTTAGGGGTTGTGTGGCTGTCCTTAGGTGGGCTGCCTTCCAATCAGCAGGTTCCTTGTTGCACTGGCATGATCACTGTAGTCACCGGCATCTTCGAAGAGCAGCTCGGTGATGCTATGGCCAATGTCACTCTGTCTGCCTCCATCATTCTGCTTCCATCATTTCAGAAGCTAAGGTCCAAGATGTTGCTGACAGGGTGCCACAGTCTTTGAGAACACATAGAGATGTCTCAGGGACATCCCAGAAGACTGGAAGAAGGCTACTGTTACCCCCATCTACAAGAAGGGCTTAAAAGAAGATTCAAGACCCATCAGCCTTACTTCAGCCACTGGGAAAGTTATGGAATCAATTATCCTGGGGGCCATCACAAGTCAAATGAAGCATGTGACTGTGAAAAGCCATCATGGATTCACCAAGGACAAATCATACTCGACAAACCTGATCACCTTCTATGATAAAATAAGCTCTTTGGTTGATGTGGGGCAAGCAGAGGACGTTACCTAGCCTGGGTTTCAATACGGTTCCCCACAGCCTTCTCCTAGAGAAACTGATGTGTCACAGTCTACACAAGTGGTTTGTGTGTTAGATGGGAAACAGATGACAGGTCACACCCAAAGGGTGATGGTAAATAGCTCTTTTTCAAACTGGCAACATGTCACAAGTGGAGCTCCCCCCGATCAATATTGGGCCCAATGCTATTTAGTATCTTCATGAGTGATCTGGATGATGGGACCAAGTGTATGTACCCTGATGAAGTTTGCTGATGATACCAAACTGTGCTGCCATTCAGCAAGACCTGGACAGGCTGGAGAGTTGGGTCGAGGGGAACCTAATGGAGTTCAACAAGGGAAAGTGTAGAGTCCTGCACCTGGGGAGGAATAACCCCATGCACTAGTACTGGTTAGAGGCTGACCTGCTAGAAAGCAGCTCCTTGGAGAAGGACCTGGGAGTCCCGGTGGACAACAGGTTAAAAATGAGCCAGCAATGTGCCCTTGTAGTCAAGAAGGCAAATGGTCTCATGGGGTGCATTAAGAAGAGTGTGACCAGCAGATTGTGGGAAGTTCTCCTTGCCCTCTACCCTGCCCTGGTGAGTCCACATCTGGAGTACTGCGTCCAGTTCTGGGCTCCTCAGTTCAAGAGAGACAAGCAACTACTTGTCCAGCTACACAGATGATGAGGTGACTGGAGCATCTCTCTTATGAGGAAAGGCTGAAAGCCCTGGAGCTGTTTAGCTTGGAGAAGATTGAGAGAGGATCTTACCAGTGTTTATAAGTATCTGAAGGTGGGTGTCCAGAAGATGGGGACAGTCTCTTTTCAGTGGTTCCCAGTGACAGGACAAGGGACAATGGGCACAAACTGGAACACAAGAAGTTCCATCTGAACATGAGGAAAAATTTTACGGTGAGGGAGACAAAGCACAGGGGACAGGCTACCCATAGAGATTGTGGAGTCTCCTCTGGAGAGATTCCAAACCTGCCTGGATGTGTTCCTGTGCAACCTGCTCTAGGTGAACCTGGTTTAGCAGTGGGGATGATCTCCACAGGTCGCTTCCAACCCCCACCATTCTGTGATTCTCTAATCCTCTGTTCCAGATTTCTGAGATTTTCCTGTTCAATTCTCTTCTAGCTTCCTTGTTCCCTAAGAGTCTGTTCCAAGTTTTCTTCATTGACTTTTTCTGCTTCTGTATAATTTTTTTTTAAATCCAGAATGTTTCTGTCATCTCAAATTTATCTTGCTAAATACTTTTGTATTTTGACTACCACCCACCACCACTTACAGGTAGAAAAGATGAATTCAGATGAGTAATACATACAGACTACATGTATCTTCTGAGCTCCTTAAGTATTTGCAGGAATGTTTATTTGCCACAAAGACTGACACAATATACAGAAAACTCAGCAGTTACATTTGAATTGTTAATAAAATCAGCTGTTAAATACAGATCTTTCACACAAAGCTGGGTAGATTAAAATGTCCCCTTTAATCACTATTCAACTTTAAAATGTCTCTTTATGGAAGTGACAGAAATTAGCTCTATTTAGTAAAAGCAGTAGGGAAGGGTTAAACAAAGAAACCTTTTGCTCACTTCGGCCTCTCACTGCCTGACTAGAGCTTATACTACCTACCACTCCTCAGGTTTTCAGGGCAAGGGATAAAGTAGGCAATCATGTAAATTACTGCAGCACAGACCTTTTCTCCCATCTGCCTGCAAACAGAGAAAATGAGAAATCAAGCTAAAAGCAATCACTGCTATTTCAGCCATCTAATTTATCTGGAGGTTCTTACATCTCACTATGTTTTCAGTGATCTTACCTACTTCAAATATAGGCTGTGGAAAAAAAGCAGGGAGTGAAATAAGCTCCAAGGACTGTCAATGAACACAGGAAGTTGCATTGTCCTTTCATAAGTGAGCCTTGATGAAGATGTTAGTTTGTAAGTAGCATGATATTCCAAGAGAAAAATAAAGCTACAAGGCTTTTAAAACACTTTCTGCAGCTCAACAAAGAAATCCATAAATGCCTATCATTACCCTATATCATCTTGCAACAGAAATAGATTCAAATTGTTTTGATATAAAAAGATACAAATAATTAAAAAGAGAAATTAACAGTTATAAGTAGGGAAGCACAAAGTGGCAGCATTTACAACATTAATAAATTGGAGTATTTGGGGTTGTTATGGTCACATATGTGCCTGTTCAGACTTTGGTCTCATAGACTTAGGTGTTGGTTGACCAAAGAGTAAGAAGTGAACCAAACCACTGTCTGGAGAAAACAGAGGAGGGCACAAGAGAATTGAAGGCTTGGGGAAGCAACACTCCTCAACACCCAGCAGTGGCTCATCAGCAAGGCCAGGACAAGCATCCTTCACCTGCGTGCTCTCTGCAGCCCACAGCAGCTGTGCAGGCTAATGGCAGAGATAGTCCCCAAGACAGGCAGATCCAAAACTGGTCAAAGATTTCAACACAACAGTAGAAGTTTTGCAATGAACTGTGGCCAAGACTAACCACAGGAGACCAGAAAGCTGAGCTTGGCTAAGCATTAGCAGTTTTGCAGTTGGTGAGGTCTGCTCTTAAATGTGATAATACCCTCAAGAAGCAAAGACTCACAATGGTTGTGTTCTCCAGAAAAGCTGGACTTAGGGTTCTCTACACACTGATGAAGTCAGGTCCTGTCACTTTTTACTGCAGTCACTATTTCCCCTGATAAATATTGAGTAAGAGCAATACAAAGAGGAAATCCCCAGTTTGCCCCAGCATCCCTGAGGACAGACCTTGTAAGCTTGCCTAACTTGCAAAGAGAACCCCACCTTGTGCACAGAGGCCCATGGACAGCTTGTTGGGTCTGGATCAGCCACAGTGAAGATATCTGCAACAGCAAACTTTTGTGATTCATTTCTGCAACACGGTTATTGCTGTTAAGCCTAGGTCTTTCCAAGTCAATACAAATGGCTTAGAGATCTGCTCTTGCAGGTTTTTACAGGAAGTTACAAATAATCTTCATGCATGTTTGTGATTAAGGCACCATCCTCTGGCTATATAGCAAATTATGTGCCTGCTATGTAAGGGTACAATCTCCTCTTTGGAACCCTCTTTAGACTCATTTCTACACTGACGCATAGAAGAAACAGTCAGGCAATGATAATGAAATAAAGAAATCATTAAAATATTTTTAAAAGAGAAACTCTTGAAAAAACATTCTATCCCTCTCCCTTACCTGTCGCCTGTTGACTTAAAAGGCCAACTATTTGGGGTAGCTACTGCCCATACAGTACCTAGCACACTGCTGGCCTTACTGAAACAGAAAGAATGAATCAGACAGGTTAGGTTTTTATAATACTGCTTGATGTCAAACCTCAACAGGTCTGCAGGGTGCAACCCAACAGGTTGGACACTACTCAGCTGAATTTATGAACCACATTAAGAGAACCACATTAAGAATCACAGAATAACTAAGGTTGGAAATGACCTTCAAGATCATCAAGTCCAACCCTCTACTAAGTATTATCAGGAAAACTAAACCATGTACTGAAGTGCCACACCTAGACATTTTTTAAACACCTCCAGGGATGGTGATTCCACTATCTACCTGGGCAGCCTGTTCCAGTGCCTAACAGTAAAAAAAAATTTTCCTAATATCCAACCTAAACCTCCCCTGGAACAACCTAAGGCCATTTCTTCTTGTCCTACCACTAGTCACCTGGGAGAAGAGACCAACACCCACCTCCTCGCTCCAGCCTCCTTTCAGGTAATTGTAGAGAGCAATAAGGTCTCCTCTCAGCCTCCAGACTAACAGATATTAAAAGACATTAACAGTAAAAGAAGAGGTAAGGAGAATCTCTACCCTCTGCTGGATGTAGGAGAGAACCTTGTGACCAAGGACAAGGAAAAGGCTGAGCTGCTGAGCGCCCACTTTACCTCAGTTTCTGTCAGCAATGCCAGTTGCTACCTGAGGGTCCAGCTCCCTGAATTGGAAGATGGGGATGGGGAGCAGAATGCAGCCCCCATAATCCGGGAGGAAATGATCGGTGACCTATTGTGACACACAGATAGGTGCAGGTCTATAGTACCAGATGGCATCCACCCAAGGCTACTAAAGGAGCTGCCAGAAGTGCTCACCAAGCCACTCTCCATTATTTATCAACAGTCCTGACTAACCGGGGAGGTTGCAGTTAACTGGAAGCTAGCAAATGTGACACTCATCTACAAGAAGGGCTGAAAGGATGATCCTGGGAACTACAGACCTGTCAGTCTGACCTTGGTGCCAGAGAAGGTTATGGAGCAGGTCATCTTGAGTGGTATCACACAGCACATACAACACAAACTGGTGATCAGGCCCAGACAGCATGGGTTTATGAAAGACAGGTCCCGCCTGACTAACCTGATCTTCTACAGCAAGGTGACTCACCTAGTGGATGAGGTAAGAGCTGTGGACAGTGTCTACCTGGACTTTAGTAAAGCCTTTGACACTGTCTCCCACAGCATTCTCCTTCAGAAACT
>JANIJG010007814.1:40834-59245 GCA_024611175.1 Megaceryle torquata
TTCACTGTGAGGGTGACAGACACTGGAACAGGCTGCCCAGGGGGGTTGTGGAGTCTCCCTCTCTGGAGAGATTCAAAACCTGCCTGGACGCGTTCCTGTGTGACCTGGTCTAGGTGATTCTCCTCTGGCAGGGGGGTTGGACTGGATGATCTTTTGAGGTCCCTTCCAGCCCTTGACATTCTGTGATTCTGTGATATATGTCATATTTGATATAAAGCTCAAGGACCTGAAGGGTCTGTCTCTGTCTAAGGGCTCCCAGGCTCTTCTCCCCTCTTGGACCACTTTGCCAGCTTTGCTCGGCTTGGCTCAGGTCCTCTTTTGGTTCCTTCCTTGGAGCATCCCAGGAGGACTCTGTTCTGCCTTCAATCCCAATCAGTGTGTTCCTGAATCTGGTACTAGAATCCAGCTCCTGAACACAGCTCCCATCTGCTGCAGGGACCAGTCTGGGACTCCCCGGTGCCTGCTGCAGAGCATCAGTGGTGATGGTGATGTAAATACCATCAGTGGGGCTGAGTTCAATACTGATTTTGTATAGATTTTTTATATATGCCATTTTATTATCATTATTTTCATGAAAGCTGTTCTAGTTTCTTCTACTAATTGCTCAGTCTCTCTCCCTTATTCCCTTTCTCTTCCCCTTTGGGGAAGGAGGGGGGTTAACAGAGAGTGTCTGTTATTGGTCTAAAGGGCTGCCCTAACCCTAAACTGTGACATAACACATGGCAAGACAGGAGCTCCCAGCATTCTTCCATCTATGAAAACTTTAGTTTGAATTTCCCTTTCCTGCTGGGGAACACACATGATTTGAAAAAACTCTGTCTAACAGTTAAAGTACGTTCATACTGCAAACAACAATCACATGTTGAGACATACCCTAGACAGTCATCTCACATAGTGACTGGACTACACTGACTTCTGTGTAGTCTGATCCTTGCTGCTTCTTGTCAAGAGGAATGTACAGCTTTCTGCAGCCGAGACAAGCCAAGCCAGGCACGATGACTTCAGGCTTAAGTGCAGAATGCCCCTGAAGGGCTGCTGAGTCATGTTTCCCTGAGAAGGGATGGTGAAGAGCAGAAATGGGAAGCAGACCTCTGACTCTGCACACGGCCCAGATGCTGTTAGTTCATTCCTCCTACAAAATGAGACAGCAGAAGCCATAGGTAGGTTCTGAGGTCCATGAGCTTTGTTTTCTCATCAGAAGCCCAGCAGGTACTGCACCACAGAGTATCTTTTTCCTAACCCACCTTATCCATTGACTAGCTTCAAAGCTTATCAAAATAATCTTAAACTGACAAGCTACTTATTTAATTCTCCTTCACCTGCAGATCTTAGGGATGGGAATTCCAGGTCATCTCAATGCAAGTACACTTGGCCTCTGTCTTCTCACAGTCCTTTGCTCCCAGGTTGTTATGCAGGGTGTGTTTGCTCCCTTACACTCTAAGTGTTTATGTTAAGCCACGTGGCAGCAAAGTGTACTAGATTCATCCTGTCCGTACTCAGTCTCCCAGTCTTTCTGCAATGAGTCTTTCTGTAAAGCCCACTGCCTGTGCAAAAGCCCTTGGCAGGAATGAAACAAAAGCACTCAGTGGTGTTCCCCAGACCAGATATGAAATAGAAACTGTAAAAGAAACAGTAACTGCAGTAGAAGTAGTAGGATTAAAAAATTTGAAATATGATTTGGTTATGAACCTGATGGACTGGCAGGAGAATACAGTTTCTTTTTCATTTATTTTCTTTTTCTTTTTTTAATTCAAACCTGAATTAATTCAGGAAAGCCCTGTGGGCCATATTACCAGAAGGTCAGACAAGGTGTTCAAAGCAGTCCCTTTGTTCTTATAGTTTGTGAAAATCAATGAAGATGAAATTTCCAGATGAAAGAAAAGTCACTTCACTCTCTGGACCAGATTCTAGCACACAGACCAGCCCAATGTTTTAGCTATAGAAAAGGCACTTCTCTCTTACTGCAATCTTGTGCTATTCTCCGGGCTCTTACACTGACCTACAGTAATGTCCTTCTGGCACTGCAGATACACAGTGTGCTGCTTTTTAGCCCCTGTGCGTTAGACTCCTACAGACCACATTACACAGGGGTCCCTGATTCCCCGCACACACACGAGGACTGTCATGCGAGAGATTTCACAGTAACAGGCTTCTCATTACATAGTTTTACTGTAAGTTTACCATCAGCTGCATCACAGCACTGTGACCTTAGGCAAACCTGGCATTCATGTCCATTTACATGCCATGGAAAGAAAATGATGGGAAAGGTCACTCAGTACTAAATAATATCTCACTGAAAATACAGCACTGAATTTTTTGTTAATCTAGGCCATATTTTCTTGTCAAGGTCACTGGCTGTCTTCTAGTTAATACAATGTCAATCTCCCCAGGTTCAAGCAGCTATAACTCTGCATGAAGCTCCATTTAGAGGAACGTTTGGCCATCATAGCAGGGATAATCTGGTTATTAAGAGACCAGAGCTATAGGCTATGGATTTGGACATGTCACATCTTTCTCAAGCAACCTTGACCCAGTATCAGAAAACCAGCACATTCAGACTTAGACTCTTGAGTCTAAACTGTTGGTGTAAGCTTCTCTCAACATCAGTTTTCTCCTCATTAAGTAGCAGCAGAGATGCCCTTTTCCTGCTGGGGTTAAGAGGCTCAGCTCATGGACGTTTGCAAACTACTCCAACACAGCAAAGTAGGGGTGAGAAATGTTTTTCTTCCTGAGGCCCAAACAGACTTTTAGCAGGTTACGTATTAACCTCCTGTTCCCCAACAATAATTCCTAAGGAAACCCCAGCAACTTGGTGTGATCTATATGAAATGAAGCTACATTTGGATGCTATCCAAATGCATCCAAACTACAAAGTAGCACAATATGATTTATGAAGCACTCTTAGAAATGTTAACTATCGCACTTCTACAGCAGACCTAGGTGGTAAGAAATCTGCATAGCTGACTTAAGGAGAAACTGTATGATATGCTCAAAGCCACAACGAGTACTTTTGCAAAGTATCAAAATTGTGATTCTAACCTAGGAAATCCCGACTTTTACCTCATTGTTTGATCTGAGAGTGGGTTGCCTTCCACTTGGAGCTGGAACTCCACATGCAAGTGATTTTTCATTCCTACTCAAATTGCTTTAGCTATTTTTAGGTCAGATGAGTAGAATAAATATCATTAAGGATTTTTCAGGCATTTTTAGAATTGCTTCCTAATTAAAAAAGAGACCCTTTTCACAGAAATATATTCTCTAGTCATCCATCCATAAAGGCACTCAGACCTTTTCATACTGTAATAATCAAATAATGAAAAAAATAGTGAGTTAACCAGGTTAGGAAAGCTGATTCTGTACATTTATGACAGCTGTTCAGTATAAGAACTTTTAGTGGGCATAAGTATAGCGGAGCAGAGATGGACTAGATGGAGAGGCAAGCGGTGCTATGGTGAGGCAGAGACCAAGCAGTCAGAAATGAGGACCGTGGAATATATTCAATTACCACTAATATCTCTCAGGGAAGTTTAGTAGAATGTTCTTTTAGAACACCTCAGCTCAATCCATGAACATTAGCCCAAAGAGACCTCCCAAGACCACTTTCGGGCAGCGGAGCTTAATGGCTGGGACTGGAGCATGAGTCATGAGACAGAGGCTGTGCTCCCAGCCCTCGAGGGCACCATGCTTAAATTACCTCTGTTCTCTCTGCCACTGCTTCCCTGCCTGCCTTGCCTGTTACAAACACAGAACTTTTTGGAACACTGTGGTCTCTTCGTACCTCCTTCTGGACAGGGCTCAGCACAACAGGGCTCAGATCCCAGCCAGACACCTTCTGTGCAGCATACCATGGGTATCCCACAACAGGTATAGTACAGCTACATACACGCCATACCACGCTCTATGTACTTACTCCGAGATCACCTAGGCACTACTTCACCATCCAACCAACAATATCACAGGCCTGCTTTTCCTCCATGTGCATGTTCATACTGCTTTATCTGCATGTTTGTTAAGATCTGTATTTTTGCTTCATCCAGGTTTTCTCAACAACCTCTCCACTACCTGGCACAACTGAAAGTTTGCTGGAATAACATCCTGTTCTGCTCAGCTGACTGTAAGAAATAAAATTCAGAAAGTTACTTGCCTACAGCCCTGGGAGGACCACACAGCAGATAAAAGCCTACGACTGAAAGCTTTCCTGACCTCCACCATCACTAAAGTACCCTTCTGCTCAGGAAACATTCTTTATCCTGACAGGCTCCTGTATCCTTACAGTTCCTGTAACTGGTGCTGAATTCAGTAAGACCTGCCTGCTTGGGCATTTGCCACAGATCCTTTTCGCCAATACATAGCATCACAGAATGGCAGGAGTTGGAAGGGACCTCTGGAGATCACTGAGCCCTACCCACCAGCCAAGGCAGGATCACCCAGGGCAGGCCACACGGGAACAGAACCAGGTGGGTCTTGAAAGTCTCTAGAGAAGGAGACTCCACAGAGAGTGCTCTGTCACTCTCACAGTGAATTTTTTCCTCATGTTGAGGTGGAACTTCCCATGTTTCACCTTGTTACTAATTGGCAGAACAGAGTCAAAACAGAGAAGAGACTTTTTTGGGAAGGATTGTTCAGAGAAATAAAAATGGCATGAGAGATCTGGAGAACACAGGTCCAGAGAGGAAGGAGGACACGAGATGTTCTCCTCTCTGCCACAGCTGCTTAGTCTGGAAGGGATAATGCCATTGTTTGCAGCTCCCAAAACACCAGTGCTGGGGCCAGGTGGCTGTTGTAACACATCCAACACACACAGCAGAGCAGCCAAGGGGCTTACTCATGCTGCAGTTTGCACCTGCTCTGCTGTCAGCCATCATTAGCTGTCTGTAATGAGCACAAGGCAACAATATGATAATGGCAACAGGCTATGGAGGCAGGAGAAGTTATGAAGTGTTCTGATTGCAGTTTCCCTTGCAGTGTGACTCGAGTACCCAAAGAGAAGCTTGTGCTTCTCACAAACCAGGAGGAGCCACTGGTCTGATGAGTTCCCAAGTTTGAGTTCTAGCAATTATGAGTTCTGACCAATTATCAAAAAAGGGAACACAAATCCTTTGGTCACTCTGCAAGACACATATGTATTTCTATATATACTGATCTCGATAATTCAATTAACTGAGACTTAATCCCCATGCTTAGGAATGCCCTTCACAGTGGCAGTGCAGCGAAGTCAGTACGGTCAAGTACAAAACATCAGCAAATATTTGGGATTACTTGAGGAAATGGGGAGCCCCAGCTAACACCAAAAACACTCTTCCTGGGAATCAGAAAGAAGCAAAGAGGCAGCACTATCTTCACCTCTCGTTAACCTAAAGCTCAAATGTGCACGCTTCAAAGAACTATTCAACATCTTCTCTATTTCTACCCCTTTCATAAAAATAGAACAGAGTTTTCCATCTTGGGCAGGGTGTTTGGCTGGAGCACACTCACAAGAGACCTCTATACAGCCATTCCATAACTTTGTTCAGTGAATTTCCTTCAACACAGACCAGTGTGAAGAATAATCCCCAACAAATGCTGGCTGTAGCAAGGGATTTTCTGCTCCACTACTTCTGAACATCTCCAAGAAAACACTGGACAAATTGCAGAAGAAAGGGGTCAGCATCATCGTGAATATTTCATCTAGAGGGCACAACAAAATCCAGCTTAGAGAATAGAAAGGGAGAAAAATCACTTATCAATTATTCTTTTACTCAGTACCAGTTGTTCTTCAATAAAACACTGCAGAGTGATTTCTCTTGCAATCAGGAAGATAAAAAGCCTCCACTCTTGGAAAACTATTTTTGGAAAATGAAAATTTTATTCTACCTTTTTTTTTTTTTTTAATTTCTGCTTAGAGAAATTTTAGGATAAGGATGCAAGCCTTGCATTTATTAGAAACTATACAGTTTATTTTAAAAACCTACAAGAGATGATTTTTTGTGCTAAACTTTGCTTTTAAGACAATCATTGAATAGCCAAATTTATCTCTCTTAGGCAGGTATTCTTCCAATCTCTAACACTCCTCTACATGCTAGCACTTAACTGTCATAAATTTTCTCGTAGACACACTTACACTTTCTGACGTTTTTCTGTCCTTTACATAAAGCCTTTTTTTTGTTTTTTTTTTAAATAGTATCATCATCCATTCCTGTCATTCTACCTGGATTTCCAATTTTTTCTCCCACTAACTGGTTTTCCTACTTAGGTTAAAAACTACTCTTCCTCCCTAAAAAGGTACATTTGGAATTGTTTACCACTGAGGTTCAGGCTGCAGTTTCTAGGGTAATTGTCATTTCATCCCCAGTGTTGCTCACTCTCAGAATTTCACCAAGTGTCTCAGATATTTTGTGATTTATCAAAGAGACATTTTTTGGAGATCTATGAGTAGGCAAGAAAGGCACGGTAACCTTCAGAGTTGTAGACCAAACTCTGTAAATGAGAATCTGAAAGTATATGACTCCAAATGGCAATTAATCCTTACCAAATACATTTGGAGTTTGTGATGTATTTTTATGCAGACTTCTGATCTAGAGAGTCTTGATCCATGACTACTCATGGTTTGCTTATGATCAGATATAAGAATTTAAGTATTATCAAGGGTTTCATCTGAGTTCACATTGTTGCTAGTTCTGCTTCCCTCTATGTAACACTTCAGCTCTCATGGCTCCACTGTGCTCCACTCCCACACCTGACCTCTCATCCTCACCACATGGTTCCTATCACCTCCCAGGAACTGTGAGGATAACAGCTGCATTTCAGATGTTGAGCTGCTGAAGCAGGTCCTCCACTCCTTTCAAGCTCCACCAATTCAGGCTGTGCCTGATTTGCACCAGTTCAATTAGACCCAGATGGCAACAGAGCATAGGAAGATGCTGGATTCTATTCTGGGCTCTGCTACTGGTGTACAACACAAGAATGGGCAGACAGCAAAAGCATTTTGTCCTCAGTTGCCGAGACTGAAAAAACTGGGGGAGTGACAACACTGCCTATCCTTATGTACAAAATATTCTGAAACAGTTGAAAGCCACTATATAAATGCTAACTACATATTATCAGATACTGCTCCTACTTTAGGGCTCTTTTTCATTCATAGATGTTATGTACAAAACATTTACTAAATCAGCCACATTTTAAATCGTAGGATATCTGGAGAGGATAAACTCAATAGCCATCTCCTGGGAAAGGAAAAGAATGATCCTGACTCTGGCCATAAATACTGAGTGCATCTCATTACAGTTTCTTGCAGAGTAAAGGAGCAAATACTAGCATACTTAGTCTCTGTACAGCGATAGCTTGGTAAAACTCCATGGTGTGTGCTATGCAGCAAAGCTGGCTCGCCTCAAAATCTATAGATCTGTAAATTCATTTTACAAAGAGAAAGTCTCCCAAAGCACTTTCAAGACTCAAACCAGGTTGCTAATGATCAGGCAATCCTCTGACTGGCACTTCATGTTGGAATATATCATGGACCACAGAAAGAACAAATAATCTCTTTTAAACCTACCTCCAAAGGAACAATTAATACACAACAGTAGATATACCTGGTGAGACTAAAGGTTCATCTAGCCTGGAATTACATTCCTGACAGCAGACAATATCAGACAAGTGAGACACAGAAGCAAGATGAATATTGTGTCCTTCCCACATCACACTCTCCTCACTGACTAACATGCAGAGCAGTAAATTCAATAGCCATCACTGGATGTCTTCTCTCTTAATTGTCTAATCCTTTCCTGAAGCAACCAGCGCTTCTGCTTTTCACACCCTTTTGCAACCAACTGGAGATGTCACCCTGTATCCCCAACACCATCATCACAGCATCATGGTCTGTACCCTGAAGGGATGGGGAGAAGGACTAACTTGGTTCCTGGAGGTGGTACTCCTGTACCAGCTTTCTGCATCCTACATTAAGAGCAGAAGGAAGCTGTACTTCCAATGCAGCATGTCCAAACCATAACATGGACAATTGTTCTGCTGTTCTGTTCTCTGACCTTGAACATAAATAACCAACAGAAACAGAATATTGCACTGAAAAGCTGAGGAGGTTTCAAGGAGGCAACATAAGACCATGCCCTCCTTCCATTTCTAGTGAGCTGTCCTCCCTGTGGAACATCCATACCTTCTCTGCCTAATGGCAAACCTCATAGAAGACAAGATCAGGTGGCCTGGAGGTGAAACAAAGGCTGACAGAAAGCTGTAATAGTCATAATAAACTTCAGAGGATGGGTACAAGCTGGGCTAATGTGCAGCTCTCCACCAGGAAAAGCACTTCCCCATGTAGCTCTTCATGGACACTCCTGCAGAGCTGTCTTCCCCCTGCCATTTGTCAGCAACCATGTTTGCATGACCTGAGGTACATGCTACTGTCATCCTAGTTACTCCTTGTGCAAGAGTGCTTACACTGTACAGTCACCATAGTTAAATGAACTTGGGGAGCACACTGTAACATGTCCTCATGATCTCCTCTGGGTATGAACACTTTATTCTCATGCATTTTAGGCCATAAATCAGAGATGACAGCAAAGTAATCATAAGAGTATCATGCTGTACCTCTTAATTCTCCTGCGCCGCCACTGATTACTTAGGAGAAATCCAAGCAGACATGGAATTAAATCCCTTATGCTGGACTAGTTGAAGCCATTCCTTAAATGACAGATTGTTAACAGCTCCCTTAATGACATCATCCAATATGTCATAAAATTTGCTGCCAATACAATGGATTTTTTTTTTAACTCAGCTAGAAGCATTCCCTGGCTATGGAACAGAAGTTTCATCAACAAAATGTGGCTAAAGAAATAACCTATAAAGGGTTCTCAATGCATGAGGTAAGTACCACCCAAAAACTCATTGAAGAGTAAAATTATGCTTCTTGGCACTGCTCTCCTGGAACAGTGCCCCATATCAGAGTTTTCAAAGTGTTTGTGATTGAAATTATCCATCCACCATCTCTGCAGGTAGCACTAAAACTCACAGCTCAGGAATAGTATACAGATCTTTGTCAAATTACTACCTTTGGGTGAAAACTGTTACCTTCTTACCACTTTCATGCTTTTTTGGAAGGAAACTCTTCCCAGATGGGTATTAGTATTAGAGATTAAATGGATATACTTGTACAATAGCAAGGATTACTTACCTGAGTTTCACTGTTATCCCTTTACTTCCAGGCTCACATCAGGTTTCCGCTCAGAACCCCAAGTAAAGTGAGAACCAGAGCATACACAGTATGAACAGCCTTTGAGAATTTCCAAGAGACACTTTGCACGTTATTCTCTATTCTTGAGACACCAGGAGTCTAGCTTGCAGCAGTGCACCACAAATGACTGGCCATTTGCTTTTAAAATGTTACAGTGGAACCCACTTAGGTAGCCATCAACCATGACTGCACAAAGGGTTCTTAATTACCTGTTCCTGTAACTCTGTGATACCTGCACTTTCTCCTGAGCATGCCTTATGTGAGAGTTAGCTCAGTGGCACAGACTATTTTCAATGAGGATAAATACCTTTCTAAGAAAAATACTTCAGTAAGTGGAGACAATAGTGAAGAATGAGAAAGTCTTCCTTCTTTATTGAGACTTAAACTAAATTCTGATGTATAGCGGAGAGCACTGAAAGACTCCAAAATTTGGTCCTTCTGATCAAGGTGAGTTTGACCCTCTCCACCCAGTTGCAAAAAAAAAAAATGTTGGCTGATGGTTCTTCTAAGTCACTCTGTAAAAAGATCCTCTTCTCTGTGTATGGCATCTTTCCTGCATGCCACCATCTATCTAATCAAATCAGTCACAGATGAACAACTAGAACATATATAGGAAAAAGGAAAAAGTGAAGTACTAAATCATAGATTTGTTTAGGTTGGAAGGGACCTTAAAGATGATCTAGTTTCAACCCCCCTGCCATAAGCAGAAAAACATCCCACTAGACCAGGTTGCTCAAAGCCCCATCCAACCTGGTCTTGAACACTTCCAGGGAGAGGGCATCTGCAATTTCTCTGGGTAACCTGTTCCTGTGTCTCACCACCCTCATAGTGAAGAACTTCTTCCTAATTTCTAATCAGAATCTACCCTCTTCCAGTTTGAAGCTATCACCCCTCATCCTATCACTACAGGCCTTTGTAAAAAACTCCATCCCCAGCTTTCTTGTAGGCCCCCTTCAGATACTGAAAGGCCACAATAAGGTCTCCCTGAAGCCTTCTTTTCTCCAGGCTGAACAACCCTCAGCTCTCTTAGCTTGTCCTCATAGGAGAGGTGCTCCAGCCCTCTGATCATCTTTGTGGCCCTCCTCTGGACCCACTCCAAGAGCAGAGTGCGGTCACCTGTGGGGAAAAAAATCTCGTGGGAACTTAAAGCTACTGCACTCAGCTGCATGATCCCAGGATGTGACTTGAATATCTTTGGTAATTCCTTGGGTATCAGCTGTATTTCTGTTCCCTGCAGCAATTCTTGCCAAGAGAAAACCTTAATGCAAACCAGTATGCTGGAGATGCTGAAAACCAGTGGTCTGAACAATCTGTCACTCATCTAGGTTCGAAAGACAATCACTGTGGTGGCATTCACAGGCACTCTGAGTAAATGAGCCATGAGCTATACATTTGGATATGTTGCAGTTCTTCTCTGAAAGAAAAATCAAGTAAAAAAGGAAGTGTAACACTCTGCTGAAGGCTGAAGTGACCAAATAAATAGGATCAGCTAAACCTTTCTTATCTGTCAGTCACTCATCCCTGTACGACAGCTGTCCCCTCAAGCCTGCCCATGATGATCACGGCCTCGGTACTTTCTTGGGTTCCTGAATTGATGCGTTTCAAGCCATGTCATCACCAAGCTTGTGTTATCCAGTCATTTTGGTCTTGTCATCCAAGGGAAAAACTTGATGTTGCATCACATGTACTTTCAGTGCATGGAATGAAAGGCTAAAATAATCTCCGTTGAGTTTTGTTCTCAAATTCAGAACTGCATTGCCATGATTGCAAAGTGACAGATGTCAAAACTGAGCTGACTACCTCGTTAATGCAGAGACAAACACACAGAATATGTTGTTTGGAATGACAGCCCTGTGTGTTGATATATGTATGCCACTATTTATCATCCTACAGATGGTTGCTCACAGTGATGTACATCCACAAATATGTTTAATTTTGCTTTTTCTTATTCTAGGTAATTCCTGGTTTTCCTTGTTTACACTGACTACTACTAAGATGGCCTAGAGATCTTTTGAGTTTTTCTAAGGGTGAGGGGTCATGTTGCACAAAGCAGTGGCAGAATCCACATGCAATCAGTTCTTTGCAGTACTATCAGCCCAGTCCTGTAGAGCATTTTTGAAGGCTTTATCTCACTCTCACTTTACAACCAGAAAAATTCAGAAAGGTGAAATGTCTCACCCAAGGTCACACAGCAGGCTCTGTTCAGTACATAGTTACTGTTGTTGCAAATTGGGTAGCTCATCAAGCTCAGGCTACTTACGCTCCTCAAATAAAATTCAAACACTAATTATTATTTTTACTGCAATTTGCATGGCAGTCAAGGCTGGAGGCCATGATCAGGGTTCAGCTTATGTTGGTCTCCGTTCAAATACCAATCAAATCCAGTCTCTGCTCCACGGGGCTTGCAATAGGGACAGATTTCTGTGGAAACACAAAATGCAATGGAAGGGGAGGGACGGAGAGAGTGAGGGACAGAGGGCAGTAACCTGAATGTTACATTTCACATTGTTTTGGTTAACTGTGAAGTTCAGAAGCTTATTATTACTTAAGTAGGTAAGAAATATAAGCACATTCCCAACAGCCACCTGTCTAGCTAGTTAGGTAGCAGTTTATCTTCATAATCTTAATTATACAAACACTTTACTTTCCCTCCTACAGTCTTTGATTACATTGACGGCAACTGGATCCTACTATTTGCTCTTAAGGGGACTGACTCACACTTCACTAACCCCCGACTTACTTACATTGTACTTTCTAAAAAGTGATATTATACTTAATCTTACACCTTCCTCTCTAATCTGATGCTAGCGCAATTCTTGCTGTAGACCTTTTTATATGATATGTGCTTATACATTTTACAACACATGACAATTTGGTGTACTAGCTAGAAGCTAATGAAATAACTTCACTCACGCTAACTTCTCCCAAGCTCTGCAGTAGTATAGTGTGTATTAACTCCCACCCTACCGGCTGTCACTGCACCCTAATGTGGCTCCATGCTAGCAGTATGTTATGTACCAAATGACCATACAGCCATTCCTCTTTAAAAGACTTAACTGGGTATAAAATTGATTCCACAAGGCTCACTTTATGTTTACATCATAAAGACAAATCTTCTCTTCTTGTGGAATCACACTGCGTTTCATCTGATGGTACAGCAGGATACTGAATATTACAACTGCAGAGTGAGATTTCTATATAATGTCATACAATATAAGAATTAATAGCTCCTCTAATATTGAATGACATGGACACAATGGGATTATTCGCCAGAGTAAGACTGCTCAGTACCAAGTCAGGATTGCTGAATGGTCCTTCAAAGTTAACCCCTTAGGTTTTTGGTATGGATCTGCTACCCTATTATTTACTATAATGTATGTATAGGTATGAATAATGAAAAAGGGTATATAGGAAATATTTTATTGACATCTGTAACCTCAGATGAGTGGGTATTTTTTCTGGATTTCAATTAAGCCAAGCACTTAAAACATGTTTCCAACCCACTGAAGCATGTGCTTAAATCCTTTGCTCAGCTGATGGATTCTATTGAAACAAGCGGGCAGCTTTTCACTGACTTTAAAGGATTCTAGATCATCACAGTATCATCATAATGTACTCTAGATGAGCTTGAGAAATCACAATTTAAATACATTATTTTATAGAACAAAAGAATGAGCATTCATTTATTATGACTTTCCTTGCTCCTGTTCTCAAGTGGCTGAATCCACATACAAATTGATGACCTATCACCATGTCTGTTGAGGATACAGCATCAAAAATGAAGGCACTGCAGAACTTACATAAAAAATACTAATGCAATTTCATTTTAGACTATTAAATTTTTTCAGAAAATGATGTTAGGTATGCATTACTTCCTGCATTTATTCCCCTCTGACAGGTATTACTGAAGCTCAGGAGAACAGAGGCATTTACTTAAATGATTAGAATCTGACTTTTAGTACTATGATAAATAGAAGCAATAAATAACAACAGCTTAGTTTAGCAATTGTCAATAGCTATTTAGCAGCTCTTCATAGACTATCCTCTAATCTTCAGCATCAGGTAATTCAAATTCCTTTATCATATTTCTGATACTTGCATTGATGACACTGTGATTTTTTTATAGTTCCAAGCAAAAGCACATAAAGAAGGAACTATGACACTTGTTTAATCATCCCTAAACTCAAGTTTATAAATCCAAGACACAGGCAAGCCTAATTTAATGAAACCCACTGTATGAAAGCAGAGCCTATACCTACCCTAGCAAGTTGTGTATTGCAACAGAGTGGATCTATAAAAAGTGAAACAGTGCTTAGGACCCGATATGCATAACACATGTGTTTCAGAGGTCTCACTTCAGACCAGCCACAGTCTGGTCCTCTGGAAGGCACACATATTAGTGGTAGAATTGCATTAGGGTACTCCTGGAGGACATCTGATTCAGTTTATTTAGAAAGAAACCCAGTTTGCTTATCTGAAGATGACTATACAATGTAAATTAAATTGCACTAAGTTTGGACATCTGGAAGATTAACTTTAAAAATGCACTCCTGACCAAAACTAAAACACTCGTACAGTCAGCCCTGTGGATGGTCTCCTTTGCAGACCACCAGCAAGAGCAGACAGTTTTAGCTGGGTGCATAAGCACTCGGTCAACTCCAGGATCTCTGAGTGCTTATCCACATGACAGAACAGATTCAGAACAGCTCATATCCAGGGCTAATAAGGTGTCTGAGACCAAACTGGTTTCATAACCACAGAGGGTGGGATACAGCTCCAGAATGTGAAACCTAAATGGCAGTGTTTTACAGGCAAGGTAAGAGTAGAAGCTAGGGTTTGATTCACTTGCAGCATGCTGTGCCCAATGCCACTTGAGCTGTTTTACCACTTGTGAGACATTCATATGGGAGATGACAAAAAACCTGTAGAAGACCTATGTTCTTCTGGAGAAGCAGTTAAGAGGTCAGACAGGATCCTTGAGGCATCTTAAGCACAGACACATGGATATAGGCAACTGCTTGATGTCTTGGCCTCCACAGACTGACCATATCCTATGACCCTGAACACTTCTGGCTTCATTGCAAAAATACTTGAGTGGCCTTGCCCAAGCCAGGTTAGGTCTGCTAAGGCCGACAGTGATAGCACAATCCTGCAGCCTGACAGGCTAATTCAGATGTGTGAAATTAGATATTTCATTCTGTGTTCTCTGGAACATCCTTCCTGTTGTATCTGTGCTTACCCATTACCTGATGTAGTGCAAAGTAAGACGGAGCTGTCTGCAGAAGTGTGCTTTGCATTCGGTTCAGGCTTGAATTGGGAAAAAGCAGCCCCCGGGAATAAAAAAAAATTTATGTCTCTTGGGAAGAGACAAAAATGCAGTTCCAATTTCCCAGACAGCCTCACTTTTGCCTTGGCACTATTCCTCCAATATTACCATACAATTAAAGCTAAATGGAATGTTGTATGTTTAACACTCAACTATTAAATATACCACCTTAGGTTCACACAGAAACTCACTGAATTCAGCAAGACTAAATTTAAACCCAGATAATTCTGTCTGCAGATCCATCCCTAAGGGTGTAAAATCCCAAACAGATATCTTTAAGTATTCATACTGCATGCAATAGGTTTCACAGAAATGTACAAGATCAAAAGTGTTTCATTTGAAGCTCAGAGTGTGCCTTATATAGTTGTTTGATGCACTGAATGCTTGTTTATCCCATTGTAGAAGCGCTCCCTCCTCTCTCTCCCTCTCAAACTGCCGCAGGAGGCAGGAAAGGAAGCAGCAAGGACAGGACAAGGAACTCTATGTTGCCCTGCTTCCCATCCTCAAAAAGCAATGAACACTTGAGCCCAATGCATTTGACACAAACCTATACACACAAGAAATGAAGCATCCAGTAGCTTATCAACAAGATTAAGAGATTTTATGTGTTTCTTTGCTATAGAAAAAGATGGTTTACATAGCAGCATGGCATCAAAAATAATTAGGTGGATGGAGAGATAACAAGAGACAACATCTCAAGGAAATACTCTTTGCAAAACTGCATCTCAGTCAGGTTAGTCATAGAACAGATAATTTGAAATCTGTTTTTCCTGAAACCTTGGCATCTCAGAATACTTTGCAGACTTATTTGTCAAGTACTTTAACTTCTAAACATCAGTATTTGGCTGACATAAAGTAAATTTTCCTAAAGGAAATTAAATATCCAAGTCCAATCAAAATGTTGCATGCAAGGGGAAAATGCAAAGCACATTACTGCAGCAGCTGTTGTTGACAGTCTTTTAGAGTTTTGCTGGGAATTTAAGGAAAACCCTTGCTTGTTTGGCCAGAATACCAGGCAAAAATGGTGCCCCACTTGACAGATTTACAGATCTTGGTCACTGTCTGGTTTTAACCCCAGGAGGCACTGAGATGGAAGTGATACTGTTTAAAAAGCAGAACAAATGGGAGTAGAATAGAAGAGTATTCACCTAGATGAATTAGTTCTGAGAAATGAGAGAGAACGGGATATGCTGTTCCAAACACTGCATTCTGTAATCCCTGTCAGACACTCATCTGTTTCCAGTGTACGTCAGTATTTTACCAAATCTCCCTTTAGAAAGCTGTTGCAGAACCTTGCTGCTCTAATAGTTAGAAATCTTCTTTTAATTTCCAGCTGAAGTGATTTATATTCAGATAATATCCACTTGTTCTTGTCCCACCACTAGCCACAAGTTTAAAATCCTTAGTTTTCATTCTAGGGTCCATGGACTCGGGAAAGGTTCATCAACTACTTCTGAGATTTTTAAAGTGTCATGAAGCAAAGTAGGCCTAACAGGCTGCAATTTGCTCTAACAATGCCACAGGGCATGTTCAAAGCACCATCTTTGGAAAAAGTTTAGAAAATCAAATCAAATCAAAGTGAAAATCATTGGCTTACACAGTTCTTTTCCCTTCTTGCTTTTTAGCCCTTTCAAGCTTTCTTAGTTTTCTCCTTGCAAAAATAATGTCACCAGTCATTTGTTCTCCTTTCTGCAGCTATTGTCACCTCAGAATTGGACATCAGTGTCCACAATCCCACATGAAATATCACAATGCATCACATAATGTTGTCAACATTGCCCTAAATTAGCTGGAAATACTTGCTGGGATCAGGTATGCCCTCTTCACAGCATTATGTTGACATCCCATTGCCATCCTTTAATGAACAGATATACCCAGGTCCTCTCCACTCACTATTAACCCATCCTCAGCTGCACGGCCCTTCATGCTGCACCAGAGTCCATGCCACCATTATTGCCTCACTCCTCAAGGTTGACAAACCTGCAGTGTCAGCTTGGAAATAACTGTTGATGAGTCAGCTGATGCCACCATACAAACTGATGAATCCGATCAAATACAAATCAACTAAATGCAAATTAACTAAATGCAAGTGATGGTGATCAGTAATCTATCAGCAGGTTTGGGCTATTCTGGACTGTATTTTTCTAGTATAATGACCATGACTTACAATTTTAAGCTTTTTATTTTACTGATGTTCTAACATAACCTCATCAGTAATAGGAAGGCTATACTAAGACACAGCAACAAAGTAATAATTAACTTTCTTTAGAGGAACATAAAACTACAAGGATGAGTAATTTCATTTTCATGGAAAGTCTAATATTTCTCTCATGGATTTAATCTTAAAACTTTGAATTAACTCTTCGCAATGCTACACTGAATGTCTCTCAAACAGACTCAATGTGTAACAGTTTTATAGTGTTGAAAGATGTACTAGCCAAGCTGAAAACACCTGGGGGAAATCTGATTCTGAAACATGCAGTCTACATCAGAGAAAAGACTCATTTATGACTTTTAGGCTCATAGGTAACTTTCTCACACTATCTCTACGTTAAACGTTTTTGTAGCTTATTTTACAGTTCTGATCACTTCTTTGTCTTGACAAAGGTTACAAATATCTTTCCTTTTCAAGGTCATTACTAAGTCTAGTTTCAAAGCTAACTACATTTCATGCATTTTTTTTATGCAGAGATTTTTTATTGTTAATTTAAGCAAAGAAAAACAGAAATTAATACTATGGCACTGAGTTACAGTTATAAATTGGTTTAAATTAAAGGACTAAATCCCACATTGCCTTAACTTCTCTGCACGGGTACTTCTTGAGCACCTCATTTTGAAACTTTGCTACATATTGGCTGTGTCTACATGGATAAATTAAGCAGTGCCAGGGAGCATACCCAGGCATTGAAACTCAACTGTTTACACTATTAAACTGTTAGAATTGTCCCACAGCATGTGTCACAGGAGTGTTTTTAGTCTGTTCCAACTGACAATCTTCCAAAATATTTCCAGGGCACAGTTTGCAAGTTAGGACATGCCAGAAATGGTTCCCAGTAGGCAGTATGAGTCCAGTGACCCACTTTCAGAAGGTAAAAAATATAACAGTATGGACACTGGCCAGTGTGCCAGCTGACTCTGCACCAGAGGGTGGCTCTGGACATGCTTAATTTGCAGCTACAGGCATAGCTACTGCATCCCTCTCCTGGGCCCTGGCAAGCTGAGAAGATCAACTTGATATGGAAACATCTGAGCACAACATTGAACTATTAATCTCCAAGCAGCACAGGATCAATTATGTAGGTGTTTCATGCTTACATGCTGTCATCTGGGCTGTTGCAAAAGAACCCTCTCCAAGACTCCTCTTGCTCACATCAAGTGACTCCATGTTAACAGAGAGCTGAGGAGCACTTACTTTTCTGCACTCACTCTGAAAGTCTGTTACTGCAGAGCCAGAGACAAGAGGTCAGATAGGAGGAAAATACACTGCTGCTAGCCTGTCCTCCTCCCCTTCCTGCTAAAATCTTCCCTGATCTCAGGACACCTCATCATATTTTATTGACACTTCTGCTGCACACAAAGTTCATCACGACAAATGACATGTTGTAGGGTGGAGGTTGCAGAGGTACAGAGGTATGGGTACACATTCCGGACGGGTTAATTGTATCAGATCACACACCTTATTCAATGAACTTCTGCAAGTAAGGCACGTGACTTCTGACTTCTAGCAGTAAACAAAGGAATCACAGAATGTTATGGGTTGGAAGGGACCTCAAAAGATCATCCAGTCTAACCCCCCTGTCAGAGCAGGATCACCTAGATGTGGTCACACAGGAACGCATCCAGGCAGGTTCTGATTGTCTCCAGA
>JANIJG010007815.1:0-15260 GCA_024611175.1 Megaceryle torquata
AAGAAAAAGAGAGAGAAAAAGACGAAGGAGAGGAAAAGAGAAAGGGAAAGGGAAAGGGAAAGGGAAAGGGAAAGGGAAAGGGAAAGGGAAAGGAGAATCAAACCACCAAGTTCACTCATCAACATGGCACTATTCAAGTACAGTTTACAAATACTCCATGTTTTATCTGTCAAAACAGAGATCAGATATTATCAAGTCATCTCTCACAACAGCACAGTGTATTAACCAGGAAAGTCTACTTTGCAAATCCATGAAAGGCAATAATTTGTCTCTATTGCATGTAACTGAACTAGTTCTTATTTTCACATTTCCTTTTTATGTTCAAATCAGCAGTATTTATGAATAGGTCAATTGTATGATATTTTTGTATCATTTTAGTTTAAAAAAACAAACCAAAACAAAACTAACATGCAGAATCAACTCTGAAGGATAATTTTGGAGAAAGCTGAAGAACATGTTTAGTAGCTTTAAAATAAATTTAAAAATTCCATTTGCAGTATAATAATAGGCTTCCAATAGTTACTGTTGTCTTAGTTATGAGTGTCATAATGTATAAACATATGAATTAATGCTATTTTAATACACTTACTTTTGAAGCAGAAGAAATCATATCAGCTATACTTTTTCTGTAGCTGTGATGAGCATGGCTGCATACACACCCAATAAAAATCTATCACACACTTCTTTTGAAAAACGTAGATTTGGTCTCTTTAAAGAGACTTCAGGTCTCCTTAACTTCATCAGTATCACACAGTGTGATTTACTCAGTGTGCTGTATTCAGGATAATGTACGTCCCATTGCTCAAAAGTAGTAAGGTTTTGGGCATACTTTTATTGTTGATGCAGCTCTTTGGCTTTTGCTGGCCAGACACTGGTCATGTAGCTGTCAGGAAAAATACTAGGACACCTCCACACTTCTGCATGCCATTCAGGATGCAGAAATTACCACTTTGGTCTTTGTCTCTGCTCATAACAGGAAGAGAAATAATGCTCTCTAGGCTTCCTAGAAGGAATCAGTGATTCCTATGAAAAACCTGACAGAAACCATGCAAAGAAGTGAACAGGAGGAGTGTATCAGTTATGCTGTGCACACCAACTGACACATCATCATCTTGTTTTTCTCTGCTTCACTACACTGAAGTCACTGAAGACCACTGATGCTCAATATTACAAATATATTGTTTGCTCTGGTCTGAAACCTGGACCAGAAATCCAAAGACATTGAACATGGTCAATCACGCCGAGGTTTAAAAAGTATAGTATGGGTGTGACTTAGTCAGCATGACTTGGTCTGGGCCTCACTCTGTTTTTTATATAGGCATAGATTGCTTTTGATGAAGTTGCTAAGAGCCTTTGGTGTTCAGGATCTGAAGCTGAATCTGCTCTATAGGATTACATAAAGGAAACAGTGATAATATACTGTAGAATATGGCACCGCCTATGTTAGTAGTAAGAGCTATGAATCCTGTAATTTTCTCCTTGTATGCTTACAAATTTTATTATACAATAATCTAGAATTATATGGTGGTGAGCTAAATCCAGAAATAAACTGTCATTTGTCAGATTATTGTAGTTCTCAGAAGGCATATTTTAATAGAGTTTAATTATGATGTTTGAATCTCCCTAGGGTCTGGTACTATAATTGTAATTACTATATTATGTCCTTTTTAATGTGTTCCTTGCAAGCATCTTAAAGCACCATACAAGTATTAATGACTTTGACCTCACAATGCATTTATGATGTAGACATATTAGATAAGAATCATTGAAGATAATTAACTAGGAAAAAGAATGCATAGATTATCCACAGTAGAGCTGAAACTTTTATTTCCTTTTCCTTGCTTCCAACTGAGTTATGTGATATTTAACTAGTGCAAGTACCCTCCATAATAAATTATCCATACAAGTAACAAGTCAAATTAATAGAAATTCTCTGCTCTTTTAGCAGAAAAGAGAGGAAATAATGACCTGTTCTCCCATGAAATAAACTATTTAATGCAGCGGAACAACAGAGAAGTGGAAAAGGCTACATATTCAGAGAAGTTGATGTCAAAAAGTTCTTTAGCTACACGGTGTTCCTATAAATTGGAAAACCTGGAAACAAGCACATCAATGGATAGTTCCAGTTCTTTTCAGATGTCCCTTTTAAAGAAAACAGAATATTTATACTTGGGGGGTTTTGAGGTATTTTTTTCTTTTTTGGGGGAGTGCAGACACCAGATGGTAACACAAGTCCCAGACAACATACCAGAGGCCCAAAAGGCAGAAATACAAGTAGTAGTAAGTTACTGGTCATATTATGGATTTAAAGTATATCTTAAAAAACAACCAACCAACCAAACAAACAAAAAACAACCAAACAAACAAAAAAACACCCCAAAAACAAACCAAAACCAAAACAAAACAAAACAAACCAACAAAAAACAAAACAAAACAAAAAAAAAACCAACACCAAACCCAAATACCTAACACCTGTAAAACAGAATCTGTATGGTGAAAATACAGAGAAGAAAATTAGAGGATATAAAAGACGAAGACAACCTCTGCAAGAATTCCAGTGTTGTCTTCCCCAACAAAAGGCATGATATCTGATCAGTATTACCATATATCTGAAGCAGGTCCTCTTTCACATTTGGCAGTGAAAAAGACATGTCTTTTCATTTTCTATTCACCTGATTTTGCTATTATCACTCACCAATCATACTTCTATATATATATAAAAAAACTTTCTCTATGTACTTTTAAAAATGAAGTATAATTTGAAAAAACAGTGTTTGTGTATGTGCCCATCTAGTGCTCCAACCTTCTCACCTGATAAAGTGATTCATTATAAAACTATCAAACTTGAACATGCAGACAGTAGCAGGAGCACAAGACTTTCTATAAACATACAGATACATTTTTAGTGATTAATTCTATCATAGAATCATAGAATATCTCAGGTTGGGAGGGACCCATAAGGATCATCAAGACCAGATCCCTACTCAACACAGAACTACCTAAACCTAAGACATATGACTAAGAGCATTGTCCAGATGCTCCTTGAACTCTGACAGACTTCGTGCCATGATCACTTCCCCAGGGAGCTTGTTCCAGTGACTAACAACCCCATCAGTGAAGAACCTTTTCCTAATGTCTAGTTTGAACTTCCCCTTACACAGCTTCATTCCATTTCCTCGTGTCCTATTGCTGGTCAAGGTGATCCACACTTCCCCCTCTGCTGTCTCCCTTAAGGAAGTTGTAGACTGTGATGAGAACACACTTCAGCCCTCTCTTCTCCAACTTGAACAAACCAAGTAACCTCAGCTGCTCCTTGTAACTCGCTCTTTAGACCTTTCATGGTCTTGATCTCCCTTCTCTGGACACAGTCTAATAGTCTGATGTCTGCCTATACTGAGGTGCCCCAATCTTCACACTGTACTTGAGGTGCACCTGTACTGGCTGCACCAGTAGAGTGGGACAACACCTCCCTTGACTGGGTAGCTATGCTGTGATTGATGTATGCCAGGACACAGCTGTCCCTTTTAGAACAATATTTATTTATTTAGAACAATACCACCCCTATGTAGCTTGGCTTTGCAATTTCTCTTTCTGGTACCTATGCCTGAGACAATATTCATATCCTAAACTCTGCGCAATACGTTCAGACACTTATAGAAAGGTTTTATGTTTCTATATGCTTACAGGGGTACCACAGAAAGAGACAGCAACAGTACAATTACATGCAAGACAGTTTCTTAGCCCATGACTAACAGTACTGGGCAAGTAATAGGCTACCTGCAATACTATAACTCAAAAACGTAACCCAGAGAGAGTAAGACAGGCAATGCAGGAGTTTCTTCCTACTTTCCTTCTTATGAGGAGGTTCTGTTGTAATAACAAATATAAATGTTTATGTTTCTTTTTTAACAAATTTCTAATGTAAGCTTATGTACTAAAATGGCTTGAACTCTATGGCATCTAAAAAAGATACTGATTTTTAAAATATTTTTCATTAATTATGTGATATAGTTAATTACTATACAAATATATGAAGATTTTTACTTTTATTAAGATACTGACTTTAAAATTCCTAATTATTTGCCTCAAAAGTTTTATGCATCTTGTTCTTTTAGAACATTTCTTGCTTTCTCTAATTAGCTTTTCATTTTTAGACTACAGAGTAGATTAGTTTAAGCTGGAAAATAAAATTAGCGTTATAAAGAAATTAATCAACTTTGAAGAATACCTTATAAAATCACATCATCCAGTCATGGACCACAGATGAACATTTGCCTCTAGGGATCAGTCATTAGGTTAAAGACATAAAGCTAAAAGCAAATTCTATCTATCAGGTATTCAGTGGTCTAGCAGATGAATGACCACATTTATAAAAATCTAAGAAACATGATGAACTTTAATCTAGCTGCAACTTTTTAAATGTTCATTGTAAAGACAGAATAAGGTCTATGTGTTTCAGCACAACTATTTATGCAAGGTACAGGGTTAATACTCTAAACACATGCAAGCTTTTAAATTTTTTTTTCCATCAGTGTAGGTTTTTGATTTTTTTTCATCAGCTTATCTCTTTTTCTTATAATGTTTTTATTTTGCTTCAGTGCAGTAAAATTTGTACTTTCAAAATCTGTATGATCTAATGGATGTAGAGGTATGCTGGAATGTCATATCCTGAATATTTTAGAGTCATTGAAAAAATGTCTTGGATGTTTGAGAACACTTAAGAAAAAAATAATCTTTATTTAACAGAGACTGACAAAATAAGGAGTCAGTCTCAGTTATATAAGGATCATCTTTTTCTTAAGATTTTCTTCAGATTATAACTGAATGTTATTTAGTAGAATAATATTTAATTAAAACACTGAATCATTTTGATAAAATCTTTCCAGGAATATTTTAAGCAATTCCTTCTGAAATTTATAGAATGAATATGAGAAATAAAGTGGAAGCCTTAAGTAGTTTTTTTCAGCCCCACTGCAATCTTGCCGTATACCTTTCTAAAAAATGCAGCAATGCTCTTTCAAGATGCTCTTGCTAAAGCAGTATATATTTACCAAAATGCATGATTCTACAGAACTCATCAGTAAATTAATAAATCACCATCACATTTTGTTCAGTTCTCCTTTTTATGATGGAATTCCAGTACAGCCCCATGCAATCATTTGACAGGTTTCTTTGGCTTTCTTTTTTTTATTTTCTTTTATCTGAAAAAATGCTTGATGAATGCTCAGACATTCAAAAATGACTCAACTACAAACTAAAGGCAGATTGAAATATCTTATTATGAACACAAACTTTTTAGTATTATGCTCCCACACATTGATGCATAGCTTTGCTGAGGCTATTCTCTTTCAATAATTATCTGTTTTCTTGCTCTTTTAACATTTTCCAAAGCCCGGGAAAGAAAAATATATAAAACAACTCAAAACACTGTTTGTTCTAGTTCAGGCAGTGGTAGTAATTAAAATAGTAACACTAGCCAAAAGAGGTATTGAAGTTATTGTGTGTTTTCTGAATATTTACAAATTAGTATTATATCTACAGTTATACAATGAATAAGTGAATATTAATTTTTAAAAAGAGACTCTTTATATTTTTGAGCTTTTCAAAATTCTTCCTAAAGAATTGTATGCACTGATAATAACTCTTATTCCAAAACAGTACTGTTTATCAGTGACAAGCTGGCATGATCCAGGACACAGCTTTGTAGAAACTGTAAATACATCACAAACAGAAGAAATATTTACTCAAAACAGCTATTTAAAATTCTTGAAGCTGCCATTCATGAGTGAGTTAAGGGAGGAACTGAAAGCACAAGAAGATTTGTCCATACACTAAAAAACTGAAAGCAAAGAGAATAAAGAGCGTAATAATTTTCAAGAAGTGCATCAACAGCACATGAGTAAACATGTAAGTCTCCTCAGCCATGGAAAGAGTGAAACTACAGACAATGTTCCATTCAGTGCTTATCACCACTGTGGACCTCCAGTGCAAATGAAAGGAAAAATTAATTGAGCTTTCAACTGGCTAATTTAGTCATCTTATTCTAACAGTTCTTGAGGCGAAGTCTGAGTCACCATTTACTACTTTCTATTTATAGCTATATTTTAAATCACTGTAAATTAATAATTTTAATAATCTAAATATAAATAGATCTAAAATCACAAAAATCTGTTTCTGGATCTAATTCCAATATTTGAACAAACAAATCAAGATGAAAATACTACCCATGAGGTAGAATTCCCAACATGACTGACTTTTCAGAGTATGGAGAAATTATTTGTCAAATAACATAGAGTACACATTTGTGCCTCAATATAAAGCACTCACCCACTACTGACATTTCAGGAACACTAGCAGTGTAAATTTTTTCTGGAAATGTTGGTTCATTGTCATTGATGTCATGGATTTTGATAACAAACTCAGATTCAGGTTCCACTGGTCTCAAAGTTCTTCTATTAATAGCTTGGGCACGCAGGGTGTAAAAGGCTTTCTCTTCCCTGTCAATTCTCCGAGTAGCATGAATGTCACCTGTTTTCTCATCAATTATAAAGAGAGTACCAGCCCCATCTCCTGACAGAATGTATTTGAGGGATCCATCTCCCTTGTCCTGGTCAGAATGAAGCTGAAAGGAAAGAAACATAAGATAATTTGATTTAGAAGTTGTGAAAAGTTTTGTTTTAAGAAAAAATATTATATATTAAATCATTCTGTATACAACAAACATGTCTAATACCAACTAAGTAATTTTCAGTCACCATTGACTGGCAGTCATCATGTCATACTGAGATATTTGTTTCCTAACTTAGATGAAAGAATTTTTTTTACTCGACTGCTGTGGCAGATTTTAGTTTTGCAGAAAGATGTTTTCTCTGCTACGAAAACTTTGCACCACAAATCTTGAAGAAGAATTTTTCGTTAATACAAGGCTTTTACTTCCTTGAAGAGCTCCTATTAAAAATTCACAACCTCCTGTGTGCTACTTGTAAATTCCCTAAGCATATAAAGGACATGGCAGAATACTTGAACATTAAGGAAAACAGAACAACTTCTTCTATTTCATACTATTATTTTTTTTAATTCAATATTACTTCTATTTCTGATAAATAGGTGAATATTTTGTGTTAAGTCATTATGAATTTCTCTTCATCAACTACTGTAAATAGAATAAAGGAAAGAAATAAATTTATTAATCCTTCAGGATTGATTTAATACCCATTATGTAAGTAATATAAAGCTTAAATTCATCTATTAATGACCTGCAGTACAGTCTGACTTTAGTATATCCATAGCAAAAACCCCAATTATTCAGTTATGTTGCTTTGTTCGGTTGTTGTTGGCTCATTTCATCTTTTGGGTACACCTTTTTGGAAATTTCCTTACAATCTCATTAATTACATAATTAACCAAAAGTATCTGGCATTCAGATTTATTTTCACCATTTCAATATTATACACATAGTTTAGTATAAATATCTCCCTTGCCCTGCAGTCATGGTAATATTTATCTTTTTTTTTTTTTTTTTTTTTTTTTCCTATGGAGCCCTCATATTTTATTCAATAGCATCCATTTTAAGTCAGTATCAGAGGTAGAATATTCAACTGTTAGGGTTATGAATGTAGTTTTCCTTGACTTTTGTGAAGAAACGAAATATACACTGTGGACTGGTGGGATAAGCTGAAGTCAAACAGTAAGTAAGCTTCTCTGTCATGGAACATTTTCAAACACTGAATGTTTCCCACACACTTGGAATATGTGGAACAGAAAGAGTTCATGTGGAATCTAGGATCAAAGCCTTTATGGTAGAAATTTAGAAAACTATAATTTTTCTGAACTTTCTTTTCCTATATAAAGGTTTTCTTTTTTTTTTTTTTTTCCTTTAAGTTCAGAAATAAACCTTCAGAACACTGTAAATATTTATAAAAAGACGAATTAAACTTTTCTTACATTACATATGTGTATGTTTACAAAGCACACATTTCCTTAATACTTTTTTTTTACTTAATTATATAATAACTAGGAAGCTCTACCAAACTGAAAAGTAGTAAAGTAGATGTTAAGAGAAATCTTTTGAAAAAAATCCTATTCTTTCTTTTCCTTCTATTTCTCTTGCTGAATTCATCTCATTCACACTCCCCCTTTTCGGGAATGACTTTTTACTTGGACCTTTAAACCCTTATACTCCTCTCCTGATAGCCCATTGAAGCTGAAAACTCATCCTTCTAAGCTACATTCTTTACAGGAGACTGGACAGCATCCTTCAGGCTGTGCCCCATTTATAATATAAATTTGTGTAACTAGTCCTCAAAAGCCTTTCAAGCATTTTCTTCTCCAGGACTTGCTAGGAAAGCACCTTTTCTTCAAAGATGTTGTGTTCTTAAGAGATCACTGGTGGTCCATGATTACTAGATGCGATATTTTTATGGCAAAGTGACGAAAAGCAACTATATGAAGCTGCTTTGACTTACACAAGTGCACCAGTCTTATTTAAAAATAAAGGCTTGTTTGGGCAAAAAAGATTGAAGGGGCTGGGGGTGGGAGAAAAGAATAGAGTCTCTAAATGGGCCCACTGCATATTTTCTATATGCTTTCCAAAGTCAGATCTGGTATTATAAATGCTGCAGAATAGCATAATGTCATGCAAACAGTTCCCAGAAGTAGTATGTGGCCAAATTTAAGACACAAATAATGAATGGCAATTGTTTTGCATAGTGATATTTAGCAGAAGTATGACAGGAACTTGTGAAATAACTTAGCAGTCTTAATAACCAAATTGTGGTGCCTGAGAATGTTACCTGGCACTAGAACCACAAACACAGCATAGTGAACAGAATTAAATCATAAAATGAAGAAAACCCCTACAATAAAAAATATGAAGCTTACAAACAACTTTATTTAGATTCAGTTCAACATGTATAGATCTTTTAACATACTTATTTGTCCAATGTATAAGGTACTATCAATGTTGATGGTATTCCATTCCATGTCTTGTAGCTTGTGTATGTCAAAAATTCTTACTAAGCTGATTTGGAAGTGAAAAATATTCTTTTTAAACCACTCACAAAATCATTAACCTCTTATCTCTACGAAATTGAAACCTGATAATTCTTTTCCCAGCTGTATAAGCCAAAAGACTGGAAAAGGAGATAAACATATGATTTTGAGACATCAGGAAGAAGGATTTTAGGGAGTTGATAGTTGCACTTCAGAGTAACATATTCATGCATAGTTTAGAAGAATACTTTAAGCACTTTGCATTTTATAAAAAATGTTAATAATTTCAGTTTGGGTTGGTAATCCATTTTAAATTTTATGTATACATGTAACAGTCTGCAATTATTGTAGAAAAACTTCAAATTCAGAATGACATTTCAGGTCTTGGGTGATCAGAGAACACAAAGATATGGATAAAATGAAAAAGGACTCCAGACATAATTATAGGATTGAAAATGAATATTTCATACATAAGCAAGGAAACAGAATACATCTCGTTTCATTTTCTTAGATCTTGATTCAATACAATTCTTATTAGAGGTTGCAAGATGGCTAAAGATTACCCTATGTGCTTGACAGCCTTGAACACTGAATCTTTACTCAGCTCTGACATGCATGAGCAATGTATCAATCAGCATTGCAAAGTTTTGTCGTTTCACTCTAGTATTTTAAAAAGTTCTGTGAAATATTTCTCTGCTACTTTTAGTATAAAGTGTTTTCCTATAGTTATTTTAGCTAATGGGCATCTGTGATTCATGTCAGCCAAGCTGAGAAATGGAGAGACATCTGTTTCATTTAGCAATTTTATTGCATAAAATGATCATCTGTGAAGATGTGGTTTTGTTTTCATACCTGTCACTAATATTTTGCAAACTCTAGTTTCAGTGAATTTCTTGGTGTTCTTCCACAGAAATGCTTCCCTTTTCAGCTCTCAGTAGTATACATATGTAATTTTTCTCATTGTGTAGAAAATCAGAAGTTTTGGGTTATTTTATATAGCCCTTTTTCATCATACAATAAATACAATGACTGTGAAGGACAATTTTTGCATATTTGCTCATCTATCTAAACTGGTTGAACAAACTTAAATTGAGAAGGATTTCATATAAATGGAAAAGGAAGGTATTGTTAAACAGAAAAAAAATATTTAGAGAAAGTAACAAAATGGAGCATTACGTGAATACTTAACAAGAAACTCTTGCCAGTCCAAGAAAGAGAGGAAAACAGGTTAATTATTTCATACTACCATGTTCTTCAGGGTGAATGCAAACATAAATATAAAGATGCCACAATCAAATTCTGCTCAATATCTTTTTAGACCTTTAAAAGATCTCTGTAAAATGTCTTTCAGAAGCCTGTAGATTAATGTAACAATTCTGGTTTAGAAATTAATTGAAAATCACAATGTGAGAATTCTATGTTAACGGACTTCCAATAATTCAAATAAAACCTGTCAGTTACAGAAGTGTAGGTTTTTTCCCCACCCCTCAAAAATTTAACCAAAGTCTGAAATCTCCTAATTGAATATAAAGGTCATGGAATTTTTTCTAATAGTATACCAAGTGTTAAGCCTATTTTCACCTAGAATACAAAAGATTATACTGTGAAAAACAGAGTAGATCAGGTTAGTCAGACCCATTTTATCATGCAAATTACCAGAATTTAAAAAGATTTATGACAATGACAGATAAAAACTTTAATATTTTGTAGTCTAAGTGACAGGCTATTCCAATATTACCTCACCAAACACACTGTCATTTTTATTTGTATTATCTAGAAAATAGTTTTACTACTTTATTCTACATTATGTTTGTTAACATTTCAATTTAAAACAAGTATCACAGTAACAATGAGATCTCAATACACTCTGAAATTGCTCTATCTTTTAGATTTTAATAAAAAATGTCTGGAATTTCTCCTAATTCTGATGACAAATTTCAGGGCAAATTGTAACCTATTAGCTCTTCTCTAAGTAATCATACATTCATACAATCATACACATGATGCCAACATGCAACTGTAGAAGCATTCACAATTTCATTCGAAGTTTTGTAGAATATATAATATTAACACCTTCAGTGGATACTTTGTAGACTAAAAATGATAGTCTATCTATACATAATCACAACAGTGGACAGATTGGGCCTGGAATTAGAAAAGAATAATTGATATCAAATTCCCACAACTGAGATACTGATTTTAAGCATCATGAACTGAACTATTAAATGATGCAGTTATTTAGCTGCGCTTACTCTAAATGATTTTCAGACTAACTCAAGTCCTCTGCAGTATTCTCTTAGTTGCCAGATTTAACTGTCGTGTCTTTGGGACAGATTTTACTCACAAAAGAGACTCACTTATTTCAATTTATCCTTAAGGTAACATTTAAAACAACTCTTTTCAGTGATGCACTGAAGAATTTGCACTGTTTTAATGAGATGTGTCAGACATTCAATTTTCTCACTCAGTTATATTGTCAGCTTGCCAATTCTGTGCTATTGTGTATTATTTAAGAAAAGACAGGTGGGAAAGGAACAAGGCACGCATCAAGAAGAAAATTTTGAGAGACTGGGAAAGATAAAAGGAGCAAAAACTAAAATGGAAGCATAACAATTAATGCAAGATGATGTGTTGCAAAATTCTTTTGCTTTCTGAGAAGAAGCAACAAACAGAAATCAAAACCTCCAATCTGCATTGCATTTTCAGGTTATATTAGTTTACTTTAACTTGATTCATTATCCAAAGGAAAGATTAAAAAAAAAAAAAGTTACCATTCCTATTGAGAAAGATTACTGTAGAATATTCTAGAGAATAATATTCTCAAGAAAAATCCTAGCTGTAGACCAATAACTAAGAAAAGAAGTTATAGTTTAAATCATTACATACAATTATATTACAGAATGGCTGAGGTTGGAAGGGACCTCTGGAGGTCATCTTGTCTAACCCACATCTATTCAAGCAGGACCACCTAAGAGTCAGCTGCCCAGGACCATGTCTAGAGAGCTTCTGAGTATCTCCAGGGATGGTCACTCCATAATTTCTCTGTGCAACTTGTGCCAGTGCTCAGTCATCCTCACAGGACAAAAATGTTTCCTGATTTTCAGGGGAGCCTCCTGCATTTCAATTTGTGCATGTTGCCACTTGTCCTATCACTGGGCACCACTGGAAAAACCTGTCTCTGTTGTCTTTGCACCTTCCCTTCAAGTATCTGTAGACGTTGCTAAGATCCCCCCTGAGCCTTCTTTCCTTCAGTGTAAAGAATTACAGTTCTCTTAGCCTTTCCTCACATGTTATGTGCTCCAGCCCCCTAATCATACTTATGGCCCTTGGCTGGACTCTCTCCATTTTGTCCATGTCTCTCTTGTACTTCAGTTTTCACTCCAGGTTTGGCCTCATCAGTGTTTAGTAGATGGGAAGGATCTTTTCCCTTCACCTGATACAAATATTTTGCCTAATGCAGCTTGGGATACCATTACCCTTCTTGGCAGCAAGAGCACATTTATGCCTCCTGTTCAGCCTGGTGTCCAGCAGGATCAACAGGTCCTTTTCTGCCAAGCTGCTTTCCAGTTGGTTAGCACCCAGCATATACTGGTGCCTGGGGTTTCTCCTTCCCAGTTTCAGGACTTTGCAATTCTCCTTTTTTAACTTCATAAGGTTCCTGTCAGCCCATTTTTCCAGACTGTTGATGTCCCTCTGAATGGCAGCATGACTCCCATTTTGGTGTCAGCTGCAAGCTTGCTGAAGGTACACTGCTCCATCATCCAGGTCATCAGTGAAGATGTTAAACAGAACTGTACCCAAAATTGAAACCTGGGCTATATTATTAGTTACTCCAGCTAGGACTCCAGCTAGACTTTGTGCCACTTATCAGCACCCTCTGGATTTGTCCACTAAACCAGTTTTCTGACCATCTCACTAATCTGCTCAACCAGCCTGTACATAACAGCTTCTCTATGATGACATTATGGAAGACAATCTCAGAGGCCTTACTGAAGTCCACATAGAACATATGCACTGCTCCCCCTTCATGTTTCAGGCCAGTCACTTCATGATAGAAGGTTATCAAGCTGGTTAAACAAGACTTTCCCGTGGTGAAGCCATGCTGACTACTCTTGACTACTTCTCGTTTTAATGTGTTGGAAATGTCTCTAGGGTTAGTTGTTCCATCATCTTCCCAGTAACTTAGGTGAGGCTGATTGGCCTGTAGTTTTTAGGTCCTCCTTCTTGCCCTTTTCGAAGATGGGGGTTACATTTGCTTTCCTTCAGTCTTCAGGTACTTCTCCCAGTCCCCATAATCAGTTATAGATTATCAAGATTGGCCTTGCAATGAATCTGCTAGCTCCATCAGTGGTCATGGGTGCATCCCATCAGGGCCTGTGGGCTTATGGACATCCAGTTTGCTCAATTATTCCCTGGCCTGATCCTCTTCATCAAGAATATATATCACTTGTTCCAACCATTCCCTCTGGTCCTTGGGACCTGGGATACCTGAAGGCTGGTCTTGGTAGTAAAGACTGAGGCAAAGTACGCATTCAGTACTGTCTTTTCCATGTTCTGTGTAGGCAGATCCTCTGTCTTGTTTCACAATGGATCCACATTACCCCTCGTCTTTCCTTTGTATCCTTTGTACTTACAGAAGTACTTCTAGTTGTATTTGATATCCCTGGTCAAATTCAACTCCAATGGGGATTTAGCTTTCCTAACTTTATCCCTGTATGCTTGGATGATGTTTCTGTATTCCTTCCATGTTACTTAACCTTGTTTCCATCCTCTGTATGCTTTCTCTGTGTTTGAGTTTGGCCAGGAGCTCCTTGTTCATCTACACAGGCCTCCTGGCATTTTTATCTGACTTCTTATTCATTGGGATGGAGCTCTCTTGAGACGGAGAAGGTGCTCCTTGAATATTAATCAGCTTTTGTGGCCTTCTTTTCCCTCAATTCCCATGGAATTCTTCCAAGCAGATCTTTGAAGAGGCCAAAGTCTGCTGTCTTAAAGTCCAGGGCTGTGAGTTTGCTTTTCATCCTAGTCCCTCTCCTCAGGATCTTGAACTCCACCATCTCATGTCTACTGCAGTCAAGGCTGCCTTTGACCTTCACACCCTCAACAAAGCCCTCCTTTTTGCTGACATGAGGTCCAGCAGAGCACCTCTCCTTGTTTGTTCCTCAGTCACTTGGAGGAAGAAGCTATCATCAATGCATTCCAGAAACCTTGGAATTGGGCCCTGACATGTAGTTTCTCGAAAAGATATTAGGATGTTTGAAGTGAAACTGTTCCTATCTGTCTTGTTCTTCCTGGTCAGGTAGCCTATAGCAGACACCCACTATAATGTCATCTTTGCCTGTCTTATCTTTAATCCTAACCCATAAACTCTCTGTTGGCTCCTCTTCCATCCTCAAGCAGAGCTCCATGCACTCCCGTTGCTCTCAAATAAAAGGGCAGCTCCTTCTCCTTATCTTCCCTTCCTGTCTTAAAGAGACTGTATCTCTCCATTGCGACACTACAAGAACAGAAACCATCTCACCACATCTGTGTAATTCCAACAAGATCACAGACATGCAACTGCATGCAGCTCTCTTATTGTATTTACTTCCCATACCATGTGTGTTAGTATAAAGGCACTTAAAAAGGCAGTCCCAGCATGCTGAGTTCCCAGAAAGGATTTGGAGGATTTATCCACAAGGATGTCTTGAAGACAACTGTGGGCACCTTATTTACATAGGGAATTATAATTCCATAGTGAAATTAAACTGAATTTAATTGTTTTTGTATTGAGTGGATAGGTAGCTATAATTAAAACTTAAATTAAAACTTCTCCTAACAAAGTAGCATCCTTTATTCCTCTATCAAACTGCAAAATACCAAAATAACTGAATTTAGATATATATATTGGCACAAAACATACAGAGCATTATACGTTACGTGTGTAAACATACAGGAGAGCATCATCAGCCCAGTGTCCTCAAGTACTTTTACTGGAGATAGAAAGCCCATTCTGATCTTTGCTGCTACAAATTCTGTACTCCATAGTAATTACTTTCCTTTGTAATGTTAATTGTTGTTTTCAAAAACATACTACATCACTAAGGAAAAATTAATTCTAACTTATGTAAACTATATTGGTTATGCTGTTGGTGTTTGTGTTTTCTTTGTGCTTTGGTGGGGTTTTTCTGTGTGGTTTTGTTGTTTGCGTTTTTTTTTTTTTGTTTGGTTTTTTGTGGGTTTTTTGGTTGTTTTTTTTTTTTTTTTTTTTTTTTTTTTTTGTTTTTGGT
>JANIJG010007815.1:15270-32513 GCA_024611175.1 Megaceryle torquata
ATACCAAAACACTGCGTTCTTTCTGTTTTGTCTATGGAACCAGAGAGAGCTTTTATATTCTCTTTTCTCAGAACTAGGCCAGATGCATGAAGCATAAGTTGTTGCCCTGTGGACTATTACATGTTACTTTCTTCTTTTGGCAGTAAAAAGGTTTCTACACTATTCCTAGAAAACTTCCTAATTCTTTTTTATGGTACACAGTCTTACATGGCACTTGAAATAGTATTACTTGCTCCCTCAATTACCTTGTTTTCTATAACACATCGCTATTCCTTCCCAGCAAATACATCAGTATTAGTAAAATCTCTACCATTATTCTTAAATGCTAAGCCTTGATTAATGCCATGCAGCTCTTTTCACTGTCACACTGCTCCGTAGTCCTCTAGCTATTACATTTGATTTACTTGGCTTTTACTAGATGACATGCCACACCTGATGCATAGAGAATGGTCTGTCACGTAACCTGACCTAGCTAAAGAGATAATTAAACAATCAGGTTCCTTATTTTCCAGTGGTATTATTTATATAGCAGACTCATTATCCTTTTTGAATGACCTAAGAAATCCTGCTGATTGCTAAATGTATTTCTTAGTCCTCTGAGGAATACTCTGTGGAGCTGGCATCCTTAGTAGTATCACCAGATAAAAATGTGGCCATATTCCTCTGCAGTATATTTTACAAGTGACAGATATTTTTGAAGTACAAAAGGAGTGGAGAGTTCTGAGAAATTCTGCAAGTAAAAAAATTAATATCAGTTTACAAGTGTCCCTGTTCCCCCCACAGATGTATTTATCTGCTATTTGGCTATACCCAGTTAGCCTCTCCTGAAGCTCATGTGTTCTATTTGTCACCTTAATTTAGCATTTTACAAGTATCTTCATTAAAAGATTTCCTAAATTTTAGTAACATGGCCCGGAACACTGCATTACCCTTCCTATTTTTTTCCTCTTTCTTTCCTCAAAATGGATTGTTTCATAACATTTCTTTAAACCACAAAATTTATATAGAACTCTCTTTTTTTTTTTTTTCCCTGTTTACTTCATGTCTTACACAATTACAGTAGCATTTTTTCTAATTGTCAAAATTTAAAATATCAATGTAATTTTTATCATTTAGTACTAAGCTAGATGATTTATAACCATGGTTGCCTAGGTAGTAACAGTTGTTGTTATATTCAATCCAAAATAATATTTCTTAAATATTTCTACTTCTTAAAGATCCCATTTGCAATGGAATTAGCAGTTACAAACATGGAGACATAGAAATTATCATTTATACATGTTTTACATCAAACACTATACCTATATCCTCAAGGATATGCAAAAGTTCTCATTGGAAGATGAGGTTCTTCTTCTGGCAAAGAAATCTTTATTGCTACTTCATTTCTCTGCTTATCAAGTGTAATTTATTCTATTAATTGCTATATTATAGCACATGAACTTCTGAATTATATATAATTGCAAAAGGCTATTACAACTTTTTGAGAAGAAAACCCAGAAAAACAAGTTCACAGAATCCACAGAATGGTTGGGTAGGAAGCGACCTTGAAGATCATCTAGTTCCAATCCCCCTGCCATAAGCAGGGACACTTTCCACTAGACCACACTGCTCAAAGCCCCATCCAACCTGGGCTTGAACACATACAGTGTTGGGGCATCCACAACTTACCTGGGCAACCTGTTCCAGTGTCTCACCAACCTGAGAGTGAAGCACTTCTTCCTAATTTCTCATCTAAATCCATCCTCTTCTAGCATGAAGCCATTATACCTTGTCCTATCACTACAAGCCCTTAAAAAAAACCTCCCTCCACAGCTTTCTTGAAGACAACATCAGATACTGAAAGGCTGTAATAAGGTCTCCCTGGAGCCTTTTCTTCTCCAGGCTGAAGGACCCCAATTCCCTCAGCCTGTCCTCATAAGGGAGCAGTTCCAGTCTTCTGATCACATTCATGGCCCTCCTCTGGACCTGCTCTAATAGGTGTATGTCCTTTTTGTATTGGGGGCTCCAGAGCTGGATGCAAGTACTCCGGGTGAGTTCTCATGAGAGTGGCATAGAGGGGGAGAATCACCTCTCTTGAACTGCTGGCCCTTCTTCCTTTGATGCAGCCCAGGATATAACAGGCTTTCTGAGCTGCACTCACACATTGTTGACTCATTGAGCTTTTTGTCAACCAGCACACTCAATTCTTTCTCCTGGCTGCACAAAATCTATACTCTGCCTAGCCTGCATTTACACTTGGGATTGCCACGTCCCAGGTGCAGGACCTTGCATTTGGCCTTGTTGAACTTCATGAGATTGGCATGGGCCCGTCTCTCAAGCCTGTCCAGGTCCCTCTGCATGTCTTCCCTTTCCTCCAGCATTTTGACCTCACCGCACAGCTTGGTATTGTCTGCAAACTTGCTGAGGGTGTATTTGATCCCACTGTTCATGTCACCAACAATGATGTTAAATAGCACTGGTCCCAAGTACCAATCCCTGAGAACATCACTCGTCACTGGTCTCCACTTGGACATTGAGATGTTAACTCCAATCCTTTCAATGTGACCCTCCAGCCAATTCCTTATCCACCAAGTGGTCTATCCATAAAATCCATGTGTCTTCAATTTAGAGATCAAGATATTTTGTGGGACAGTGTTGAATGCTTTGCCCTATCCAGGTATATGACATCAGTTGCTCTTCCCTCATACACTGGCACTGTAATTCCATTCTAAAAGGCCACTAAACTTGTCAGGCATGATTTGCCCTTGGTGAAGCCATGCTGGTTGCTACCAATCACCTCCTCATTTTCCATGTGTCTTAGCAGAGCCTTCAGGAAGATCTGCTCCATGATCTTACAGGGCACAGAGTTGAGACTGACTGGCCTGTAGCTTCCCAGGTCTTCCTTTTTTTGAAAATGGGGGCTATGATTCCCCTTTTGTGGTCAATGGGGACTTTACCAGACTGTCAGGACTTTTCAAATATTCAGTTTAGCACCTTGGTCTACCAGTTACCTCAGGACCCATGGATGTATCTCATCAAGTTCCATGGACTGGTACATCTTCAGGTTCTTTAGGTGGTCATCAGTGCTGATCTTCACTTACAGTGGGCAGATCTTCCTTCTTCAAGTCCCTGCCTTTGCCTTCTGGTGTGGCTAGAGCCCTTGCTGGTGAAGGCTGAGGCAAAGAAGTCATTAAGTACCTCAGCCTTCTCCTTATCCCTTATGACCAGGTCTCCTGTTCCCTTCTGACAGAGTCCACATCTTCCCTGGCTTTCCTTTTATCACTGACATGCCTGTAGAAGATTTTTCTAGTTGTCCTTGATGTCCCAGGCCAGATTTAGTTCTATCTGGACTTTAATTTTCCTAACCTGATCCCTGGATGATCAGACAACTGCTTTGTATTCCTCCCAGGCCACCTGTTCTTGCTTCCACCCTCTATAGACTCTCTTGAATTTAAGTATTTCCAAGAGCTCCTGTTCATCCATGCAGGCGTCCTGGCATTTTTGCCTGCCTTCCTCTTTTTTTGGACACAATGCTCCTGTGCTTGGAGGAGTTAGTCCTTGAATACTTGAATTCTTGGGTCCTTCTCCTCTCAAGGGCTTTATCCCATGGCACCGTACCAAGCAGATCTCTGAAGAGATCAAAGTCTGCTCTCCTGAAGTTCAGGGAAGTGAGCTTGCTGCACACTCTCCTTGTTGCCCTAAGGATCTTGAATTCCACCATTTCATGGTCACTGCAGCCAAGGCTGCACTTGAGCTTCACAATACCCACCAGCACCTCCTTGTTGGTGAGAGAAAGGTCCAGCACAAGCACCTTTTCTTGTTGGGTCCTTTACCACTTGGAGAAATAAATTTTCATCAGTGCATTTCAGGAACCTCCTGGATTGCAGGTGGCCTGCTGTGCTGTCCTTCCAACAGATATCAGGGTTGTTTTAATCCCCCATGAGGAGCAGAACTTGTGAATGTGAAGCCGCTCCTATCTGTCTCTAGAGGATCTCATCCACTTGGTCTTCCTGGTCAAGCGGCCTGTACCAGACCCCCACTATGATATCACCTTCCCCTGTCTTCCCTTTAACCATGACCCACAATCTCTGTCAGCTCCTCATCTATCCCCAGGCCAAGCTCCACAGACTCCAGCTGACTACTGACATAGAAGGTGACACCCTCTCTTTTACCCTGCCTGTCTTTCCTAGAGAGCTTGTATCCATCTATTCCCATGCTCTAGTCATAGGAGCCATCCCACCACATCTCAGTGATGCCAATAACATAACATAAAATAGTTTCTAAAACAAATGGAACCCCTCTACTCTGCCCTAGTGAGACCTCACCTGCAGTATTGCATCCAGTTCTAAGCTCCCCAGTTCAAGAGAGACAGACATCTACTTGAGAGAGTCCAACAGAGGGCTATTAGGATGATTAAGGGACTGGCACACATGCCTTATGAAGAAAGGTTGAGAGACCTGGGTCTTCTTAGTTTGAAGAAAAAAAGACTGAGAGAGGACCTAATTAATGTCTATAAATACATAAGGGCTGGGTGTCAAGAAGGCAGAGACAACGTCTTTTCACTCATATCTTGTGATAGGATGAGGGGCAATGGATTCAAGCTAGAGTATAGGAAGTTCCATCTCAACATGAGGAAGAACTTCTTTACTGTAAGGGTTACAGAGCACTGGAACAGACTCCCCAGAGAGGCTGTAGAGTCTCCTTCTCTGGAGACTTTCAAGACCTGTCTGGATGCATTTCTGAGTGTTCTGCTCTAGTTCTGTCCTGCTCTGGCAGGGAGTTGGACTCGATGATCTTTGGAGGCCTTTCCAACCCATAACATTCTGTAATTCTGTGAAAAGAAAGATTGCTGGTTTTGGATGAGGAAGAGACAAAGTATTCTGCATGATCATCTCTACTGTATTATGCAGCCACTTTACAGACTACTCAAAATGGCAATCTTCCATGTTGTTCTATAAAGTACGTTTTTTATTTGGGTTTGGGTTTGTTTTTTTTTTTTCAACCAATTTCACCCCAAAAATATTTCAAATCATCAAGTTCAACCTCTATTTCTAAACTTGGCATCTTAATAAATGTCTTTTGAATGAGAATTATTAAGACAACAATTCTTTGGGCAATAAAAACAAATCACAAATCACCAAAATGTTGGCAATTAAGAACAGTATGATTACTCTGAACTTTATATCAAGAAGAAACAATATGTTCATGTCTTTCCACCACTTGCTTTGAGATTCTTATGTAGGCAAGTTGAAAGGAAAGGCAGACTTGAAGGAAGTTCAAAAGCAGAAAGAGCACCTACACATCTGCCTAAGTAGAAAAGACCCAAGAAAAGTTAATTAGATGTGGGTCTGCATTGCATGTAAAACAATAATGATAAATCCAAGTAGCATAACTGGACTGAAGACCACAGATGGAGGAAATAGAAGAAAGGCAGAGAGTATTAGTGTAAGTGAATATGTAGAAGAAAGGTTTTTCTACAACTAGGAAGAGCGGAACAGAGAAGATCAACAGAATTGCAACTGAGCAGTGAGGTTTTCTTCACTTTTTACATATTCTTGGAATTATCCAGAATTTTTTCCCCAGATAGTTTTTAGGCCAGCCATCTGAATCTTAGAGTCCAGGCAGCAATTTTTGCAACTACACAGCTTTCAAAAGTGCAATACCATGAATATCCTACAATATAATGTTCCTTCTTTAAGCTCCATCTAGATGCTTTCATATAGTCTGTTTGGATATGCCTTTTAGCATGCCAAGCCACCTAATTATTCACTGATGCCTTTCTAAGTTGCTATGAGTGTGCAGACAACTCTGTAAGGCAACTTGGACCTGTTTTCCGGGCAACTATGTGGTCTGTGGGTTGCATCTTTAAAATGAAACAATAAACCTTCTGTTCTCAGGACTGAAGAGTGTATGAACTCATCTATGGTTGCACATTTAAAATTTCTACAGACCAAATTATCGTCAAATTAGAGGTCAAGTTTTTTTCCTCTGTGGTCCAGTTATCCTTTTAGACTCTCAAGTAAATAGCTATTTAAAGGCTCCAGAAACAGAAATAATTTAGTTTGAGAAAGTAACACTGTTGAGTTGAACAATGATGTTTGTTTACTCCTGCAAACAAATTCTACTCTGTCTGTTAGGGACTTCAGATACATTGACTGTATAGCGGCTCACTGCCTCAAAGCAAAAGACGTCAGAGGGTTTGAAAGACCTTGTCATTACAGACTTTTTGGTTCGACTTATTTTTAATTATCTTCAAAGACAAAATCACTTTTATAAATACAGGGAAAATATTCCATCAGGAAGACATTTTAAAAGGGTAAACATCAACATTTAACTTCTTAGAACTCTCTAACTCATGGGTGTTTTGTTGCAAGTCATCAATTTACCCACCATATTACCCCTGGCTCATCCTTGTTATCTGTATATATAGGGTGTTTTAAAGGTCATCTGTATCTGATTAAAAAAAAATAAAAATCAAGAAAGGAAAAAAACAAACCCTAAAGCAACAGCCTTTGAATTGCTGTTGAACCTATTGGCTATTTATACATCTATTTTTTCAAACAAGGTGTAGGTCAAACATTTCTAAAGCTCCCATTTTCTATTATGTTTTAATTTCTTGAGTGAAGAATGTACTGTGATGGATTCTATTTTTTCCTGAGCTACATCTTTCAATTTAAATCATAGCAGCTTTATCAATTCTTTCCTTTTTAGAATATGTTTTTGCAACAAGGAGATACAATTTTAATAATGTACTGAAAGGAACTGGAGAGTTCAGACTAAACTACTTTCCTGTTTCTTATACTGTTTGGAAGCATGATACCCTTTTTAATGCAATGCATAATCAAGTACAAACTGAGTTTGGAAATCACCCAAAAAAGCTTTAACTTCTGTTAAACTTGAGAAGCCATCATAGTTCCTATGTTCTGAAGTACAAGAAGAAGTAGAAAAGAACCATTCTTTCAAAATGAAAAGAAGTTGAAACATATTGCACTCTGGGACTCTTGGCCTGTGCTGAAATATCTAGGAGCCCATATATGTACCCCCAAACCCAAGATTTCATATCCTTACTGTAAATGAGTCCATTAAATAATCCTCTTCACAGCCTATGTGTTAAGTCTTGCTGAGAAAGAAATTTCTATATACTCTTGTCCCTCAAGTGTCAAATCCACCACACTGCAGTATCTTCAGTGAGATAAGATTTTTGAAGATACACAGCTATGAACAGCTTGGGTTTTTTTGTTTCTAGTAGAATTATACCAAAAAATCTCCAGTAGAAACTGTTAAAGGAAGCTGTCCTCTTTCACCTTGGCAGCAAATACTAGACACAGCAAATCACAATTCATTTGTTCTTCCCTTTCCATTCTCCTTTATTGATCCCTGTCACAAGAATCTGCTCCAGCTGAAAATTCAACCTCCAGAGAACTTCAGCACCACAGACCTGATTTCACCAGAAAGGGAAGGCATTTTATGCTCAGTCTGATCTTCGCACCAAAAATTAAGCCTGCATATGAGCCATTTCAATTCAAAGTCCTACTGTTTAGTTGCTCATGGCACCAAAGGTCTTTACAAAAGAGTGGGCTTTGGTAGAAACACAATACAGAAGTTTTTAAAAGGGTTTAGTAAGTCTTCATGTTAACACTACAACAGCAACACCGCATCAGGACTTTTTTTTTTTCTTTGTGTGTGTGTCACACTTGATGGAAAATGTGCTCTTTCATATTACCACCTCCAAAACCAGGATATCTGGTAGCTGCTTCATCAGAAAGAAAAGATCATTCAAAATTTCTGCCTAGAATGGTTTCTGGATTTAATTGCTCTTAGGAAATTGTTTTGTTCAATCTTTCCTTGTAATCAACCATTTCTCGAACACCAACCATGCTACGCACATCTGATTTTAGCTAAACCTCATCTTTTTATGTTGACAGAACATGGACTTTCAGGAAAATGCATCTTCTTACCTCTGATGTTGCCAAATTCTATGCAAAATATTTCTCACTGGATTGTATACCATATGAAGAAATGATAACAATACTAAGCAATATGAAGGAATACTAGCAATACTCACTTAAAACAGTATATTTAATTCCTATACATTAAAATACAGTACAAAAAACCTCTTCAAAAAATAGCTTCTCTACTTAGATCTTTATGACTGGGTGGTAAGTTGTCCTGGCCTCCATTCATGCTTTTATTACACATTATGCTTTTTCTGAGGTGTCTGAAAACAATGCCAGTTTTGGGATATCTGCCTTTCAGCCTTTATTGCAGTAAGGGTGTGGGACCCTCCTTCAGGTATTCGTTCTGTGGTATATTATCCACAGTGTCAATAGACACAGATAGTTTCTAAAAGAAAAAGAAAGACTATGAACCAGTAGCTGTTGTTCTTGAAACTGTCTCATGTGTGCATGTTACTAATGCTGTAAGTCCTTTCCTCAGAATACTGTCTGTGTTGGGGTTCTCAAGCCAAGAGGAATTAAGTGAAGTTGACATTCTGCTCTTTGCACAATCAAAGATAATCAGTGCACTTAAAAGCATGTAATTATGAATACTGCCATGATAACCTTTTCTGGTAACAGTTCTAATATGGCACATGTAAAATTATATATTAATTTATGTGCAAATATATGATAAATTATGTTTTGAGATACTTCATTTTTGAATGACTATGGATTAAGACACTGTTGGTACACACTAGATGACAACTCAGAGTATATTTTCTAGATTTAAAAGACAATAATTTATTCTGTATATACTGAAAATAAATTAAAGTTTTTCAGAAAAAGGTAGAAACTGAGTAATACTTCATAACTGCACCACTTTATCTGAAAAATAATAAATGGGGTTTGAAACTATGTGCTCACAAAAATAAATAAAATTATCAATGTTTTCCACATTATAAGAAAGAATAGAACATATACAGACTTTCTACACCAAAAAAAAAAAGACATTAAGGAAGTATTAACCATGGGTTTTCTGGTATGTTTCCTTTTGAACATTCCTGCATTGTTTCTCTAAAACTGGGAAATGTATGGGGTTTTTGTGTGTGTTTGTTGTTTGGTTTGTTTTTTTTTTTTTCTCAAAATTATCTTCTACTGTATTTTTGCAAAGATAGTTAAAAGATAAATTGTGTAGTACGTCTATAGGTATAGTTTTTCACACTGCTCTTTTTTATGGCTTCAACCTTTACTAGAAATTAGAGTTATATATAGAACAAATAAATCATAACTCGGAAAGCAAGCAGATGTGAATCACAAATCCAGATGAATCTGGAAGTCACCGTTTTGGAATGTCTGCTGATTCTTTCTTTGGCATGTTTGTCATCTATTAATGTAAAATTTTTAATCATACTGAGTAGTTATTTTTGACAGAAAACTCTCCATGAAAAACATTTTCTCCTAGTCATTGACTGAGAATCATCGCGTTCTAACTTGTGCTCTTACTTTCTCAATCTCCAAACATGTTGCAGAGAAATTAACAGGAAGTTGGCATTTTATGTCTCTCACCTATCCAAATCATTTGGCTTTAGATAAAATCAGATAAAAGGAAACATCTAGAACTGTTTTGATTATACAACCCAGATGGCCTTTAGAAAAGTGAGTACAACACCAAGAAAAAAAGAGATAGCTGCTGTAAACTTTAGGTACTATCTTTTGAATAGTTAATTGTTCTTTTCTCTACTAATTTGAAAATTTGGACAAGCGGCATTAATTAACATAACAATTTTACCTCCACATATAATCTCTATTTCCTTTTGCATCCTTTTCCTAAAACTCTCCCCATGCAAATACAATGCTATGATACTCCTCATTTGGTGGTGTTTTCTACACTTTTCCCAAACTTGTCAAAAAATTACTATAGGGCAGACATATACTCTTTTTTTGTTTTGTTTGGCTTGGTTTGGGTTTTTGTTTTGTTTTGTTTTTTAATATACTTGCTCAAAGTAAAAACTTTTTTTTTTCTAAGCAGAGTAAAAAAGGTGAAAGCACAGTCTTAACTGCTCCTCCTGTTTCATTTCTGTACTATTTGCTGTTTTACTTATCTTTACTTATCACTTCCCATTTTAAAACACATATTTTCTCTCAGCCAAAGCAGTTCTGTGTTTACAAACATCTCTTTTTTTTTCTAATGCAAATAAGATAGTCCATAAAATATTAACCCCTTCCCTTCCATAGAGAAGGGAAATAGCTTGTGAGGGGGACAGACCCAATCTCTTTCCAGTGGTGCCCTGTGACAGGATGATAGGCAATAAACAGAAATTGAAATACAGCAAATGCCCTTTAAGAACAAGCTTTTTACTGAGTGGGTGGTCAAACAACCAAAGATTGTGCAGTCTCCACCTTTGGAGATAATAAAAATCTGACAGGACATAGTTCTCAGCAAGCTCTTGCTGATCTTGCTTTGAGCAGGGGGCTTGGGCTGGAAGACCTCTAGATGTGCCTCACAACTTCAGCTATTCTCTTTCTCTGTGATTTGCAACAAGTTGGTATTTCTCTGCAGTATTTTACAAGTTCATAAACATGTAGAAAATTAAAATATAGGTTATAGAAAATAGAATTTTTGTGTTTATCACCAACCACTGTTACTAACTGGTACTCACTACTGCTGGCAGTAACTTCCACCTTCAAGCAAATTACCATTTTGAATTGATTCCTTGTACCTGCTTGAATATTAATGTGGCATTATATGCTATATATTTTTCAAATCACATGACAAATCATAAGAATCAACTGTAAATAATGTAAAGCACACTTCCAGTGTCCTTTATGTATGCATCTAGTATGCTATTATCCCGGTTTAGGATCAGGGTCGCCCCTTAGACCTATAACAGTTGCTCTCTGTTAACCCCCCTCCCTCACCAAAGGGTAAGAGAATGGGAATAAGGGAGAGAGACTCAGCGATTAGAGAAGGAAACTAGAAGAGCTTTAATAAAAATGAAAATGAAATTAATAAAGATAGAATATGTACAAATTGATACAAGACCAGTATCAAACCCAACCCCCCTGATGGTAATTACATCACCATCACAGATGCTGTGGATCAGGCACTGGGAGAGTCCCAGGTTGGGCCCTGCATCAGAAGGAAGCTGTGTTCAGGATCTGGATTCCAATACTGGATTCAGGAACACACCAATTGGGATCGAAGGCAGAACAAAGTCCTCCTTGGATGCTCCGAAGAAGGAACTGAAAGAGGACCTGAGCCAAGCTGAGCAAAGCTGGCAAAGTGGTCCAAGAGGGAAGAAGAGCCTGGGAGCCCCCAGAGAGAGAGCAAGCAAGCAAGCAAGCAAGCAAGCTATAGACCTTCCAGATCCCTCTGCTTTATACTGCATATGATGTATATGGGTTGTAATACCTTGTTAGTCAGTTTGGGGTCAACTGCCTTGTCCGCTCCTCCCTGTAGGTGTGGCCTTTCACTCTCCTGCACTCCCCAATGTGGTACAGAAGATCCAGCAGTGGCCTTGGTCTGCACACCAATCCTTGGTAGTAACTCTAACCATGGGGTGCTATCGCTGCCAGCAGCAGACACTGCCTGTGAAAACAGGCTGCTGACTTCAGACAGTGCAGTGAGTTAGAAGTACTGAACTGAAAAGTAAAATCACTGAACAGAAACAGCTCTGTTCTCACCCAAACCAGGACGGCTATGCAGTCCTATGTCCTGCTGACTTCTACTGTAATTCACTTCCTAACCACCTTATTTCTATCACACAGTTGTTAATGAGTTTTACTTACTGAAGTTTATTGAAATTCAGGGAGAGTTAAAAGAGGAAGAATATTTTTTCTTCAAAATAGGGTTTATTCTTCAAACATAAGCACTGAAAAAGAATGTATTATCTTGTATGAAATGTGAAATATTCAATGAGAAAGGGTTGAAAAATAATTTTCTAACTAATTATAAAATATTATGTTTTGATACAGAAGAGAAACTGATGGGCTGCTGGTAGGAATGATGTGCTAAAGGAAATGAATTTGAAAAAGATATCTTCATTTGTTTCATGTAAGTATTTCTGAATAACTTTAAGAACTTTAATTTAGCGGTTCAAACAGGACAAAAATATTTATATTGCCTGGAAATATGCTTCTTACACATTAGAATGAAACATAGAAACTAGGGCTCTGTAGAAAGATAAGTAAACTTGACAATTATACAGAAATTTTAATGAGAAACCTACCTTGCCTACATACTGATAATCAGATCCTGTGTATTCCTCTAAAAGAAAAAACTGGTTCCACATCCAGCCTCGCTTCTGGCGGTGAATTGCTTTTCCATCATTCCCTGATGCACGTCCTCCAAAGCTTTTGGGTCTGAGATCAGAAGTCCTCCTGAACAACATCTCTGTATGGCAGGGATGTGGCAGCCATATCCAGAGCAACAGAAGTAGTAAGACTTGCTGTATTGTCATAGTTTTCCACTGCTGGTGCTCTTCAAGCTGGTCAGTGATGGAGTCTACAGGTTTGTTTTTTCTTAACTTGTTTTTTATGTTTTTAGTTGCTGATGCAGCCAAGCAATTGCCAGCAACTCATCTCTGAACTGTACATAGTAACCAGATCCTGAAAGTAAACAGAGAAAAGACAATATAAGTTGAAATGCATTCACTCCCTAGTGTCCAACATCCCTGCTAATGTACCCTGCAGATATAAAATGCTATGAGATAGAAAATAACCTGGTTAGGAATATAAAGGTTATCCAGACATGATAGTGACAGACAGTGAATAAGTTAGGTAGCTGCTGTTCAAAACACTTCCTAAGATAGAGCAAGAGTGCCCTGAGATGATCAATGATTATCCCATTAAACCTTTCCATTTAGAAAATTACGAGAGGGTTTATACAGACTGGTGGATTAATATTGTTGAAACTTACACGTTAAGTACTGCTGCCTTTGATTCAGATGTTTTCCACCCAATTTGATTTACATAAATCCCAGTGTTTTATTAATCTTACCATCAAGAGAACTGAAAAAAACAACACAAAGTAGTTTTAGAATAGAGAAGATTATTAAACCCCATTTCTCCAGAGTGTTTTAAATGGTAAAAAGAGAACATCATATGATGGATATGGCATATACATCAGAAGAAATATTGCGTGACAAGAAGCAAACTTTTAAATAGAAAAATTTCTTGAGATGATCTTTCAATGTGGAGTGATACAAACTTAACCTTATAATGTAGGAAGTGTTTAAAAAATGAGGGCCTGTTTTGCAATTTTTCTGAATAACTACTCTTGGAAAGTAGTGAAATTAGTCTCCTTGTTGAAAGTCATACTACATAGAGTAAGCAAGCCTCTTCTAACTCCTCTTTGTTTTGTCTCCACTTTTTTGTTTGTTTGCTATGCATTGTTTTCTTTTCATTTTTCCTTCTGATGAAACCATGATATATTTCAGCAAGAAAAATTTAGTCAGATTCTTTTCACTTTACTTACATTCCAGCATTTAAAGAGTAACACTTTTTGTTAGTAAGATCATTTGGTAATATTTTCTTCAGTAAATCATAAAAGACTATGATTTGTTGTCTTAATAGGGTATAGTTTCTGCAAATTTTAATCAGGGTGAGTTTTTTTTTCATTTTAGCATGCCCACAGAAAACAAAATGCTTGGATGGTGGTGACAGATCCTTGGATATTCTTTCACGTGGCAACACAAAATTCATTTAATAAAAAGCTTAGGTTGTTTTTACTCTTCTGATTTTGATAGATAGGTAACATTGCACACAGTAACCACACATGTCCTCTGGTTTCAAAAGCAGTATATTGTAGCCCACTATTATGTTTGTATTATTATTATTATTTTTTAAGGTAGAGCTATGTAAAACTTTCAGAAATTCTTTATATGTATCAGTTTGATATTGATGTAGTCCTCAAGATATTTCCAATAAGCCTATGTTGATTAAAAGAGTTTGCAATAAAATTTCATGGGTTTAAAGTGGAAAGTCTATGCAATGTGGTGATTTCTTACAGTTAAAAGACTATGAATGTGTACGTGTACATGTGTGTGTTACTAACTGTACAGATTCAGTTCAGGAAACAGCTTTTGTTTTCAGCATTAATTTATCTCAGAGGATTTCTCCCTCTCCTCTCACATCTGGAAGACTAAAAAACTTCTCAAAGGCACTGCTTTCAAGGACTTTATCCCTAAGACTATTCACAGTATCTCCATATGTTCATTTCCATTTTTTCTTAATAAACACCAGGTTATGTATTATTTCATTTCTTCCTTCTTCCTTTCCCCGAAAACTTTGACATTTTTAACTTTGATCTGTGAACTCCAAATACTGCCCAGAACAATTTGTTCTAATATAAACTACTAATAACATATGCTGAAGTATATCAGCATGTGTAAAGTAGAGATGTGGTCCTCCACATTGGAGATTATTTATCTATCATAACTCTTGTTTATGTTCTTTTAAAACAAAGGTATATTGAATGACAGTGGAAGACTGGAAAGCTATTGAAGTTTTCTGAAAAGGAGCTATAATTTTTTTTTATTTCTTTCCTTTTTTTTCACTTTCTTCGTGTCATCAGTATATATATTCTATTATTCACACACTATTATTCGATGTAGAAGTGTTGTTAAATTCCTCTTGGGAAATAATGCTTCAATATTAGGGGTTGTTATTGAATTTCCTTCATCTTAAATTAGGTCAGCAGAATGAAAGCTCACATGAAATTTGTTAAAGTTACAGAAGTAGCTAATGCACATGGACTTGGCAAGCAGGGCTGCTTAATAGATGCATGTACCAGCAAGGTCTTTTCCCTCCTTTGAGACTCCTGTTGGAGTTCACCTTCCTGCTTTAAATGTTTGATAGTAATTTACCATTAAAAATAAGCTAGCAAACCTGAGAAAACAGATTGAACTAATAACAATTAAATAAAAAGCACTGATATAAAGGAAATATTTGAAAACAATTAGATGAAGGGAATAATTTAATATATAACTTCAGAAAATAGACAGAAGTCCCAGTTCTGCAGTACATTGAGTATCTGGATTATGTGCTACTCTTCCAGAGCTGGAATAATCAAAAAAATATCAATTATCATATATATTTTTTAATTACCTGGATATCTAATCAGAAAATATGTCCACATAGTGAAAAGCTAACTCTTAGAAAAGAGTCTGAGAATTCAGCAGAATTATAACCGTTTTCCTGGGTTCAGGTAAGTTGGTTTTTTTTTTAGAACTGGAATATTTTTAAATAGCTCTAAGTAGCTTGAAATTAAATGATTTCACCAGTGTTTTTCCTCATATCTGTCTCTATCTCTTCTTTCAGAAGACCTCCTTTCAACTCTTTCCCACAACAGAAAAGAAAAAAAACAAGCTTTCTAAAAATTATCAAGTGCAAGATTCATATTTCTGTGTAATATCCTTCTAAATTACATTAAACTTCCTACAGAGGAATATTGTGCCCAACTCTGCTCTTGTTTATACAGGTCTCTTGTTTGGAATGATTTTTAATGAGTTTTCTTGGAATAATCTCTATTATGGAGGAGATACATCAATCATCACTGAAGCTATTAGTTATTTCACTATTAGCTTTCATATAACAATTTGAAAACAATTAGGCAGTTGTCACTTTCTTCAGGTTAATCACTTCTATATCTCTCCAGAGATACAGAAGAACTTAAAACATTTTTTAATACATTTTCAACTATATTAATGTGATTTCAAATGTAATTTTTTGCAAAAATATGATCAAGGACTAAATATTACTTGAGGTCCCTTCCAACCTGTCATTCTATGATTCTATAAAATTTTGAAAATACTTTAGTTTTCTTGCTCAGTCATGCAACCTCCCACTAATAATACTAAAACATATTTCCTACCATTTAAAACTCATGAGATTTAATGGACACATAAGATAGGACATTAATACCTTTAACTGATGCACTTCTCAGTCTTCCATTTACTGGTTCCTCTAGAAGGAAAGCTAAGTTGTTACTGCTTGAGTAAATGATTTCCTCTTTTTGTCTGTCTTTCTACATTAATGTACAGCTGATTTTGGAAGTCAGCAGAATTAAATTTGAAGTAAAAACTGTAATACAGATTAAATGCTTGTCTAATGCATTACAGCATGGTATGATGAAGCAGGTACTTTAAATAGACACCTTTGCAATATTTCCTTCTGTAAGTGTAATTTATAGGTGTATATTATCCCTTAAGGCAAAAAGAAGACAATAACTTTTATAAAGGTTTTTAAGAGCACTTGAAACAAACAAATGAACTCTTTCAAATGATCAGTCTTTTAATGGATTCTAATTGTGTTATTCCCAGTATTATAGATTTATGTTCCTTGTTATAATCCAAATGAAGTTGCCTAAAGCTGTTTATAATGTAATTGCCTAGTTCTGAACTAGAGATAATTGGTAAATTGTCAATAAACCTCTTATTTCATAGCCTCCAGCAAAACACAGACCACAGTGACCACACTGAGTTATTAAATTAACATGAATTTGCAAAGTAGTCAGCTATACTTTTGAACTTCAGAACTCAATCCTCTCTATGAAGTCTGCAAGGCTTGAATCACTTAGGAATTTGAATTGAGTGTGCATAGTTTGATGCTAAACTAAAAAAAAAAAAAAAAGAAACCAACAATTCAGGAATTAGTGTATTAATTAATAATAATCATATTTCTCAATTGTCAATTTGTCAATTGTATATGACATACATTGTATATGAATTAGTAATTCTAGCTCAAACCAATCCTATTCCATTTATCTGATTTTATCTCAAAAGTAGCTGTATATTTACTGTTGTGCATTGAAAGCAACTTAAATTCTCTCTGTTTCTCAGTCATCATAGCAGCCTTTTCCACGTGAAATGATGCAGTCTTAGCCACATGGCTCCCTCCCATTTAGATATGGTCTGTGCCACTCCTCTGAGTCTCCCTCTATAAGATTTTGGAATAGCATTTACCCCAATTTATTGTCTTCTATATTCTCCCGGACAGGGAATGAATTTCACTCTTCTCCACCCTGAATTCATCTCATGTACTCCTTCCTAAATGATTATCCACCTTGTACTTAGCCCATGGCCATGTTACCTTCTAAAACATCCACATTCCATTACTAGCAGATTTTTTTTCTTTTATATAGAAGGCAGTCCTCTACTTCATCTATAAAAAAAAAAAAAAACAACCCAAACCCAATTATAGCTTTTAGTATTTGACTATACTTTCTTTTTTCCTTCCTTTTTTTTTTTTTTTTTAATTGTTTTTGGGGATTTTTTTTTTTTTTTTTTTTTTTTTTATGAAAGGAAGTAACTTAAAAATTTAAATAAA
>JANIJG010007816.1:0-37684 GCA_024611175.1 Megaceryle torquata
TATTGGCAGTCAAACTTAAGGCCTACATAGTTTTGTGGAAAGGTACAAAAAAAAAAGACACTAAACAAAACCACACACACACACAAAAACCCCCCAAAACCAACCAACCAAAACAAACAAAAAACCCCACCCCAAACAAAAAACAAACAAACAAAACCCCCCCCGACCAAACAGAAAACACCCATAAAAAGAACCCCACCAAAATAATCCATGTTCATATGTACATGCATATACACACTCAAACTGTGACTTCAATGATTGAATTGCTTTACACTGTATTTAGAAAAACAAGATTGTTTCAATGTTTTATAGATGGATTTCATTTGTTGGGGATTATACTTTTTACCTTTTCTTACATTTTTCAAAATTGCTTGCAGAGTGCACACTTGTTCTAGAGCTCAGCTCTTTGTGCTTCTTTCCCCACCTCCCTATTCTCCCTCACTTCCCCAACCTTACATGCTTTTTTTGAAAGTGCTTCAGCTTCAACAGGAGAAGTGGAAAGTCCTTTTGTAAGGAACAGCTCAGGTGTGGTGGTTGAAATCTGGATCTGAATCATTTAAACCCAGAGGAACTGAACTATGGCTTCCCACTTTAGGGATATAGCTGATGTCTCACTGGTTTCTAGACTGAATTAACTTAGTATGCTTTTATTTTCATAAATCCAAAATTAGTATCCTGTTCAACTTAAGGACTACCTTACATTTTAGTTGTTGAAGTGAGTTGATTTTCAAAGATAATTAATAAAAATAGCTTTCTTACGGAATGTTAGTGAATGAAGCCAATAGCTTAATAGATAGTGAGTGATATGCTGTCTTGGTGATATTGTGTGATAGTTAACTAAGATCTGTTAACAGGATATCTATTCTACATTGGGTAAGTGAAATGGCTGTACAATTATATGATAAATTGATTGAAGGGTCAGTTCCTTAAGTAATTGTCAATGGTGATTTGTTTTTTTGTTTTTAAATTTAGATAAGTCCCAAAAGCGATGTGTGGTCACTGGGATGCATTTTGTACTGTATGACATATGGAAGGACTCCATTTCAACATATAACAAATCCAATTAATAAACTACATGCTATTGTTGATTCTAGTTATGAAATAGAATTTCCAGATATTGCTGAGAAGGATCTTCAAGATGTGCTAAAGGTAACTATCCCTTAGTCTTAACTTTTTGAATAATAGATTTGAATAATATCTATTTATTTAAAACATATCTATTTATTTAAATATTTTAAATATTAATTTATATATTAATATATAAATATATAAATAATATCTATTTATTTAAAACATACTTTCTTAAACTGAATGAGTTGTGCTTGAGAAACTTTTTTCATAAATAAATGCTTATTGCTACTTGTAGTAACAGGCCTTACTTTAAAGATGACTTAATGATGCTATGGCTACTTCACATTGCTGTAGTAAAAGTGTATTTTCAGCTCAGTAGCAAATAAACAAGGAAATACTTAAAGCAGTTTGGCTTAACTTCTTTGGGTGAACAACCCAAAGTAAATACAGTAGCTTTTCTACTCGGTCTTTTTCCCTCAACCTGCATATCTGCCTGCTTTTGCAACTGGCCTGTGCTTTTACTCGAGCCCTAATTGTGTTGCTCTGCAGGTAACAAAGTGAAATCTGGAAGCACTTACACCCTCGTATTTTCAAATCTCAGTGTCATTCAGAATAAAAGGCTATTGTAGGTTCCAGTCTTAATCTCTTCTGATATTGCTTGAGTAAAATAGGGTACCAAACTTTACTCTGAAGATAATTGCTAATGAAGGTAATTGGGTTAATCTGTTACTGTATTGTGAGTTGAGTCTGAGTATATAGTTTGGCAGTAAGAAGTTCTGACGTGCACCTACAGGTTCTTTTAAAGATCCTCACTGTTAATTCTTAGAAAAATTCTTGGCTTATAAGCAAAGCATTCTTCCTCTTTCCCCTTGCAGCGCTGTTTAGTAAGAAATCCTAAACAAAGAATATCTGTTTCGGAGTTGCTGGTACATCCCTATGTTCAAATTCAAAGTCATTGTCAAACAGGTAAATTTATCTTTAAAATACATTTTTATTAAATAGCATTTATAGTTGAAAAAAAATGAAATGCTTTACTCCTGTACTTTCCACCTGCTGGCATAACAAGCTGGTTTTTTTTAGTGCCTCTGTATGCTTCAGAAAATGTCAGTATTTTAATTCTCAAGCATTTTAAAGTGCACTGGTAATTTATACATAATTGTGCAACTTTAGTATAATTATAAATTAATTGCAGGTGTTCCAAATGCAAAAGGAACAACAGAGGAAATGAAACGTATTCTTGGCCAGCTTGTGGGCTTGAATTCTCCCAACTCTATTTCTAGAGCTGCTAGGGTAAGTAAATGTTCTTTGCTATTTTATGTGGTAGTAGAACATGTTCAGGTTGATGGTGATCTTGATTTTAGCCTTCTCTTTCCTTCCCAGTACATCTCTATTGTCACTCTCTCATCCCCCTACTGCCTCATCATCTCCTCTCTAAAACAGTCCTTGCTACACTGCTTTGCTTTTAAGCTGCCCCCCAAAAATACGGTAGCTCTTCAGATTTAAGAGCTATCATTGTGGAGAAATTACATAAATCAATCTGTCAAGTGTGCAAGCTCTTGAACTGCAACTGTTCTTACTTTCTGGAAGTTGCTGAACTGTTAATGCATCACTGTGTAAATTAGTATGTTGAAGTATATGTCAGCATATGTGTGTTATGCACTACATTGCATTAGAACTGGTGTAACTAAGCTGTCTTAAATATATTTTCTTATCTGAGTGAGAAATTTTAGCAGGAGTTTGGAATATTTCTGTATATGATGACTTATTTCAAGTGGTAATGTAAAGATATAACTTGAATCCATGTGTGGTACAACTGTATTCACCTGAACATGTGTGGCTTTATTCATTTTCAGACTTTATATGAACAGTGCAACAGTGGTAAAAGTCTTGATGTATCAGCATTTGCAAAACTTGGGAGTCAAAAATCTTGGACGGCAAAATGATGTGCTACTGTTTGGGATGCAACAGATGTCTGGTCTGTTCAAAAAATATTTTGTGCTGCTAGCTTTTAAAAGGACACTCAGCTTAAAGTTCACACTTTTAAATGTTCTTTGTGTCTTCTGATAATGCTTGCAGATCATTAAAAAGAATTTAACTGAATGCTTTTTCCTGTGGGCGGTTTCAGTCTTTGCATGCCTCTTGTATTGAATGATGAAAACTTCTAGTTGGTGATTACGGTCTTTGTAAATAACAAAGCATTACAGTGTTTGGAGTACAGAAATATTTGTATGAGGATCTTCAAGCTCTTATATCTCCCTGAAGCTAAACAAAAAAAAAGTTTCTAAAATGCCAACTTGTGTACATGAAAAACATGCAAAAAACCTCTTGAAATATCTCCTATGAGATGAACACAGTATTATGTGGTTCCATCCACTGCTGACAAATACTTCATGTCCAGTTTTGATCATCACTAAGGAAATAAACACTTGGCTTATATAAGTGATTAGTTACAATACTGGTAGATACTTACAAATATCACCCAGTTTTTGAGCTGTTCTTGTGGTTAAGTGACATGGTGGAAGCATCAGTACTGTTCTGAAGTTATATGAATAAAATGGCTTTTGTTCTATTAAAAATGCTACTATAAATACAATATGCTTTTCAAATTTCAAAATAAAAATATCGTGATTCATGATGGTCAGAAACCACTAAATTGGATTTATAAAAGCATTCATACTAAGCTCTCTTTAGAATTCACTTAACATAGCAGGATTTTTTATTTTATGTGATTGATCAGGTTCTGAGTTCTATGTTTCTGGTGCAAGTGTATGAACTTTAAAGAATTGAAATATGTTAAAATAGTATTTTATAGTGTGTGTGGGGGGGATATTGCCTTCCGTTTCATGACAGCTGCTATGCTGCCTGTGGATACAATCTAAAAACCATGGATTTTGCCAGGTCTATCTTGATCAAGCATTTTGAATTAATCTGTTTTGCCTTTCCTTTGTAATAGCTCTGTATATATAACAGCTCAACTTCATTATTGAAGTGACTTTCCTTTTTCATCTGCATGAGTTAAGAGTATGACCTACTCCTTGATCACTGATGGAAAAAGAAGTTCAGCACTGCGGAAGCTTTCCTTGACAATTTCTGCATGTTAGATTATGCAGCTCATGTTTTCTGAGCCTCTGAAGAGCATTGAAATGTTTTAAAGTCTTTGTGATAGCTTTTGTGTTTAAATTTGGATAACTCGTATTGGAAAAAGATGTCATAAAGGTCTACATTGAGGGAGGTTTGTCTTTAAATATATGCTTATAATTAAATATTCCCTTTCTCCCTTCTGAGCATTTTTTTTCCTTCAGATTGCCTGGATTCACAGGATTGAGAAGTTTCTCTTCCTCCTGAAATACTTAAAGGGTCAAAGATCTGAATGGCATGGTGCTACTGATGATCTGCTGTTAACCTGAACCTGTAACAGTGCTGTCAAATCTCCGTAAAGCCTCTGAGGAAGTAGATGGCCATGTTTTACTACCTGACAGAAGTATGATTATGCACCTAAGCAATGAAGTGCAAATCAAGTGACTGGAAATTCTTTCTAACCCTGTGGTGGAGGTGCATGTCCATAGTACTTTGACCTGCCAGGTGGTACACAGGTGACATTAGGACATTAGATCAGCTGTCTGAGGGGAAAAGCTGTCATTCTTGCTACTTAAAGGCTTATTTAAGCCATTACATCTTGCTGCCTTGGGAAGGTGTGGCTGGAGTCCAGAGAATTCTTAGAAATTACTTTGAGCATCATAAAATATTGAGCAGTTGTGTTTGTTCTAAGGATGTGGATATTGTTTCTGAGAACTTTCATTTTGATCCTATGAAAGGCAAATTCTCACTGCCTTTGCCATGTGTATTAGTAGGGCTGAGATACCTTTATCTTCTCTTTGTCTAGGTAAGCTTATCTTACAGGAGTAAGCATATTGTACTGCATGCACTACTCTACTGTCCCTTAGTGGTTATGGGGGATCTCTCTTTACTGACAACTTCAGTTAGAAGAAAATGTTACCTTTTATCCCTGAAAGATGCAGGAATTTCTGCAGTGATCCAGATGCAGAGTGGCAGCTATACTTTGCATGATTCTTCAGCTTGCAATATAATCTTTTTCCATGCTTGCACAACAAGCAGTGGTAGCTTTATTGGTATCACTCTTAGCACTATTGTAATTGCTTGATCTGAAGTTAATAGCAAAGAAAAGAGGTAGTGAGTTGTAAATGCCCATCTTGGCAGCAATAATGGAGGAAAGACTTTACGTCAATGTTGTTCTTGCCATCTTTCCTGCCATTGTTTCTTTTTTGATGACTTTGTAGCCCTGTAAGAACTGCAGAATGAGAATATCACACAGTCTGATCTCAAATGATACATGTAATTCAGAAGTATTGTATTTTTTCCCAAAACATGAGTAGCTTTAAAGTTAAATGAGGTTTTAAGAGCCTGCTAATATAATAAAAATACCTCTTGATAGGTGGGAAACTTTGTTCCTAATTCTTTCCATATTCGAAACAACAAAACAGTTCTTCAAATAATTATTTTTTAAAAAGTCTTTATTGAGGAATAGTATTTCTGTAATTTTATTGGGCCTCTGCATAATGTCTGTTTCAAAACTCTAAGCCCCACCCTTATTTGCCAGTTAGGGCTCTCCTGCTGTGAGCGCGCAAGTGCTTGTAAAAGAACAATAATTATTCTGGGGTCTGGTGTTCCTGTGTCCATTCAATATCTGCCCTCCTTTGTTCCAGGTCAGCAGTAATTCTCTGGATTAGACAGGGAGAGCTACTCCTGATAGCAGCCCTCCTGCTCTCCAGCCTGGTTTGACTGAACACACGCTCACCCCATTGATGGGGCATGCACGGGAACAGCGCACCTCCCTTGTAGGGGCAAACTTGGAATGATCAACTTAACTTTTGTTGATCTAATGGTTATTACATGAAGCAGATCAGGGGTGGATCCCATATTTCTAGCGGGGAAAAAAGTTAGACTTATTCTGCGTAATGGACCTTTTGTTTGTGGTTGGGTTTTTTTTTGGTGTGTGTGTGTTTTGTGGGTTTTTTGTTGGTTTTTTTCCTGACGTGTTTTGTTTTTTTAATCCTAGTTTAGTACTCCTGTGGCAGTTCAGTGATATTTTTTTTTAAAGCATAGTGAGTGCATGTGCTATTCCACTTGCCTGTTACATAAATGTTAAAGTTATAAAGCTTGAAGATCCTGAAGAAAAAGTGTTTAATGTTCTGCACCTTTAATATTCTAGACACTTTGGGAGACTACAGTGTGTGAACTGAAATGCTGTCTCTGGCTTCCTCTGGAGAGGAGGAGAAGTAGTATCAGTCTCTTCAGAGGAAAACTTGTGAAGAAAAACTGTGGAAACATATTTTTACAAAGTTATTATTGAAATGTCTCCCAACTACTTGGTTTACAGACCTTGAAATATTTTTGCATAATTAATGTTATGATTGCTAACTTTCACTGTTTTGCTCCTCTGGTTAGCATTGAATTTGCAGAGAAGCAGCGCTGCCTGCCTTTTCTGTTTCCATTCTAGTGCATGTTGTTTATCAATCCTTTCTCATTCTGGGACTGCTAAAGAACCCATAGGAATTAAAAGTGGTATGAGAGGGAGCTTATGAAAGAGGACTTAGGCTGATGAGAGCCAGAGGGTTGTTATCAGTCATCCCTTTTATTTAAAAAAATTTACACTGCAAATGGGCAATTGGTTGATCCTCTTTTCCTGCCTCAGAGATGTGCTACAAGACATCTACTTACCTTGGCAACTGCCACTCATTGGCCCTCAGTCTGTTACTATTGGTTTCTTGCTTTACCGACAACCATCTCCCTTTTCAGATGCTGCTGGGATCTTAAAAATGCAGGTAAAGTACAGAATTTGATTGACAATACAACACAGACATTGAGGTGCTGGAGCAGGTCCAGAGAAGGGGAATGAAGCTGGTGAGGGGTGTGGAGAACAAGTCTTATGAAGAGTGGCTGAGGGAACTTGGATTGTTTAGTTTGGAGAAGTGGCGGATGAGGGGACACTTTGTAACTCTCCGCAGCTACCTGAAAGGAGGCTGTAGCTAGGTGGGTGTTGGTCTCTTCTCCCAAGTAATAAGTGATGGGACAAGAGGAGATGGCTTAAGTTGCACCAGGGGAAGTTTAGGTGGGATATTAGAAAAATTTTTATACTGAAAGAGTGTTAAGGCATTGGAATAGGCTGCCCAGGAAGGTGGTGGAGTCACCATTCCTGGAGATGTTAAAGAAATGTGTAGATGTGATATTTAAGGATGTAATTTAGTGGTCATGATAATGTTAGCTAGATGGTTGGACTTGATGATCTTAGGGTTCTTTTACAACCTTCATGATTCTATAAATAGCTACCCATGAGTAGCTTTAAAGGACAGAAAATACCAGTCTTAAATGTTGGACAACAGAAGTTGCTGTCTGAAGCTTTCTCAAGATTACAAAATGCCCATCATGCATTACTGGTGACCCTCAAGACCATAGTTCCAAACATTATGTATAAAATGGGGAGAGAAGGTGGCTGACTAAACCAGAGTATGTCTGTTTATAGTTACTGTTCCTGGATACATGTATAGTTTAATGCTGTATCAGCTAATACTGAGATACTGCAACTGTATGAAGAGCAGCAAGGTAAATGGTGAAGGTTGGGTGCAGCCTTGTCTTTAGTGAATCATTAGATGATGGGGTTCAGAATCATGTGGGGAAGAAGCAGGGCAACAAGTGGGATTGCAACCCTGGACTTCTAGAGAGCTAACTTTGACTTCTTCAAAGACTTATTTGGAGGAATCCCATGGGTTAAGATCCAGAAGGTAGGGGGAGGACAAGAGAGCTGGTTAATATTCAAGCACCACTTCCTTGAAGCTCAAGATCGGTGCATCCCTATGAGTAAAAACTGAAGTAGAGGAGGCAGGAGACTTGCATGGATGAGCAAGGAGCTGCTGGAAAAAAGAAGTTCACAGTATCTGGACTGTATCACAGACTGGACACTTGGGAGAATTATAGGAACACTGCCAAAGGGATGTTAGTAGGGATGAAACAAGGAAGGCTAAACCCCTCTTGGAATCAAATCTGGCAAATTATGTAAATGACTTCAGTCCCTCAGTAGCAAAAGGAAGAGTAGGGAAAACACAGACCCACTGCTAAATGAGGTGGGTGCCCTCATGATGGAGGACACAGAGAAGGTGGAATTACTGAATGCCACCTTTGCTTCAGTCTTTACTGCTAAGACCAGCCCTCAGGAATGCCAGTCCCTGGAGGTAAGAATCTGGAGAAAAGAACACTCTCCCTTGGTCAGTGAGGATGAGGTTAGAGAAAATTTAAGCAAACTGGACACCCACAGATCCATGGGCCCCAATGGGATCCACCCATAAGTGCTGAGGGAGCTGGACGATACTGTTTTGAAGTTATGCTACACTTCTGAAAGACCATGGAGAGCAGGAGAGGAGCCTGAGGACTGGAGAGAAGCCAGTGTCACCCTAGTCTTCAAAAAAGGCAAGAAGGACCTAGAAAAATAGCAGGTCAGTCAGCCTCATCTCCATTCCTGGAAAGGTGATGGAACAGCTCATTCTGGAGATAATCTCTAAGAACATGGATGAAAAGAAGGTTAGCAGCAGTAGTCAGAATGGATTCACCAAGGGAAAATCATGCTTAGCTAATCTGCTAGCCTTCTGTTATGGTGTGACTGTCTGGATAGATGAGGGGAGAGCAGTGGTTGGTGTCTACTTTAGTTTTAGCAAGGCTTTTGATACTGTCTCCCATAACATCATTGTGGGAAAGCTGAGGAAGTGTGGATTAGAAAAGCAGAGAGTGAGATGGGTTGAGAGCTGGCTGAATGACAGAGTTCAGAGGTCTGTGATCAGGGATGCAGAGTCTAGTTGGAGACCTCTTGCTACTAGTGTTATTCCTCAGGGGTCAGTACTGGGTCCAGTCTTGTTCAACATGTTCATCTGTGACCTGGAAGAAGGGACCGATGTGAGTGTACCCTCATCAAGTTTCCCAATGATACAACACTGGGAGGAGTGGCTGATAACACCAGAAGGCTGCACTAACATTCAGTGGGATTTGGACAGGCTGGAATGTTGGGTGGAGAGGAATCAAGTTCAACAGGGGCCAAGCATAGGGACCTGCACCAAGGGAGGAACAGCCACATGTAGCAGTACAGATTAGGGGTTGACCAACTCCTCTGTGGAGAAGGAACTGGGAGTCTTGGTGTGTAACAAGCTAATCATGAGCCAGAAATGTGCCCTTGTGGCCAAGAAGTCAAATGGTACTGTGGATGTCATTAAGAAGAATGTGACCAGCAGGTCAAGGGAGATTCTCCTCCCCCTCTACTCTGCCCTTGTGGGACTGTATCTGGAGTATTGTGTACAGTTCTGGGCTCTGAGACAGTGAAGTACTGGAAAGAGTCCACTGGAGAGCTACAAAGATGATTAGGGGACTGGAGCATCTCTCTTACGAGGTAAGGCTGAGAGACTTGGTGCTGTTTAGCCTGGAGAAGACAGAGAGGATTTTATCAGTGCTTGTATCTAAAGGGTAGGTGTCAAGAGGATTGGGCCATTCTCTTTTCAGTGGTGCCCTGTGATAGGACAAGGGACAATGGGCACAAACTGGAACACAGGAAGTTCCATCTACACATAAGGGTAAACCTCTTTCCTGTGAAGGTGATGGAGCAGTGGAACGGGCTGCCCAGAGAGGTATGAAGTCTCCTCCTCTGGAGACATTCAGAAGCTGCCTGGATGCATTTCTGTGCAACCTGCCCTGGGTAAGCCTGCTTTGGTGAGATGGGATGGGGGGTGGTGTTAGATTAGATCATCCTTAGAGGTTCCTTACAAACCCCTACCATTCTGTGAAGTCAGAGCACTTCAGTAATTCCCTCTACTAATTCTTGTTTGACAAATGGCTTTGGAAACAGTGGTCCAAAAAGCCTTTACTCATCAGCTAACACTAAGAAAAGGTTAAGTGTAGAAGGGTGACTTCCTTTTCTTTATGCATGGGTACAGCATTACTCAGCCTGAACAGCTGTATGTGTAGTTGGAATTTCAAATCTTAAAGTCTATTTAGTTTTAAAGCTCTGTTCTTACAGGTTGTCTTGGTACACCACCTAGAATAGAGTCCTGAACAAAGAGAAGAAAAGGAGGCTGTTCTCTTGTGTAACTCCCTGCTCTTGGGACATTTGTCCAAGGACTGAGACAAGTCTATCCCCATGGCCCTGGAGGAATCGGACTCCTGCTTCTCATCTGGCTTTGTTGAAGGCACTCTAAGCTCGTGTAGCTGGGCAGAAAATGGTTAAATCCCTGACAGCAGAGACTAGAGAGTAGGGTGTGATTTAGTCTGAAGGTAAGTGGTCAAATTGTCGCTATATTGGTCCCTCCTATGGGTTTCTGTTCTTTAAGCACCTGAAAGTGGTTTCATGCTAAACAGATAACTAATTCTGGGAGTGATAAGTATCAAATCAAAAATTCAGCAGCTCAGGTAAAGTTCTAGTCCACTCCTCAGGTCTAGTTTACTCCTGAGCTCTTCAGGAAGACTCCCAGGCTAATCCTTGCAGGTGTCAGTTATGGCAAGTAAGTAGTATAAGCTACTAGTATAGAAGTGTTCCCTTCCTACTTGATGCATATATCACCTTCCAACTCAGTTATCTGTGCCCACCTGCCAAGAGGACAAAGCCTGTCTGAGCTTTCAGAGCGTGCCCTTGTTTGTTCGTGGCTCCACATAAATTAATTCAGTGAAATGTTGCAAGATAAAGGCTCTAAAGAATGAAGCAGGCAATGTAGTGTGATTACTTTTAGGATATAGATATATACACCTGTACGGAAACAGGAGTCTTTGTACAGCCTGCCCATACACTTTCATGGGAGTTGCTGAAATGAAACCTGAGATAAAAATCTGACTCCTCACCTCTATTCCTCCCCTTGGCAAGTGGAATAGCCACAGCTAAACAGTGATGCAATTCCAAGATGCCAGGTCTAATCAGATGAATTGCTAAAATCCAGGCAGCTTTTGCAATGAATGATGACTGATTTAATGAGGAATAGGGGTGCCACTGTTTTGAACCTTTAATAAACACAAGGAAGAGGTCAAGGACTAAATAGCATCAGCCCATCTCGACTCTACAGTATTGTAAAGGTCTCCAGCTTATCTCTGTACCCACTTAATGTGAACGTTATGTGGCAAGTGCAAGTAATTTTTTAATACCTGCTTTTTACATGCTTTGTTTAGCCTGGTGGTCTCAAGTTTCTCCCCCTTTTTTACATAGCTGTTGAAAAACAATTAATAGTACAATTAAGTATACTTAAGGAAATATGAATTAGATTCTTGGCGTTGATACTTGCTTCCTGTGTGGTCTTGGATAGCATCATTTAGCTTGGAAAGGACCTGTAAAATCAAGACTGACAGTTATCCTTGACTTGGTGGTGTTAGGTTAAAATATTTCTGAGAGTCTTTGCTCTTTAACATTCCTTGCCTTGTCTGCTTGCATTTTGTCAGAAAGCTAGTTTGTACCATGAGATTGTACAGCACTTGTTGCATTCAGTGACTCTCTGGAGGATAGAGCTCTTGATGCTGCTGTTGTGTGGCTTCATACTTTGAAATATTCTTAACATACAGATGAACAGTTCTGGGCAGCAGAAGGCTGTGATGTTCCCTCCAAGGTGGCTGAGAAGCTCTGGGCACCACAGCAGCTGCTGTACAGTGGAGCAGCTCTTGAGACAGTCATGAGGGAGCACTGACCAAAATCTGCCCTTCAGGCAGAGGAAAGCCTGCAGCCTGTGTTTCAGTTCGCTGACAAATGTGCTGCTGTGCTGTAATGCAAAACAAAACCTCCGTGGCTGCCTCTGCTGCACATGACTTGGAAATATCAGTAGATATTTCCACTAGGCCTGGGCCCTTCAAGAAACTTAGCTGTTAGACAGGGTTTCCCAGTTCATGCTGGTTTGGCTAGAATGCAGCCAGGTACTCCTTTCCAACAAGTCTGTGATGCCTGTTGGCATGGGCAGTGGTGGCACTGTAGTATTTCAGTGAGTGTTACAGGTGAAAGTACCCACAGACAATAAGGTACCTCTGTCATGAGAAAAGCAGAAGTTTTGAGTCTCGAGCAGGACTTGGGTACCTGACTCAAAGATGAGTGTCTAAATCTCTTTCAGTCTAATCTCGAGACTTTGCAGGTCCAGCATTACAAAGTGTCATGGTTTATGGTCAGGGCAGATGCTCTCTGATAAGCCCCTTCCTCCCCAAAGGGAGAAAAGGAATATGGGAGAAGGCTTATCAGTTAGGAAAGTAGAACACCTGTAATGAAAATAATAAAATGGAATATACACAAATATATACAAAATCAAGATCAAACCCACCACCACTTCCCCTCACTGATGTCAATTATGTCACCATATGTTGAGCGTGCACTGGGGAACTTGCAGACGGGGCCTGGCAGCACAGGACCTGGGTTCAGGGACACACAGATTGGGGTTGAAGGCAGAATGGACAGAGTCCTCCTCCTATGCCAGTTCTTGAAGAAGAGTAAGAAGAGCCTGACTCTTGTATTCCCTCAGCTTTATACTAAATATGATGTACGTGAGCTGGAATACCTTGTTGGCCAGTTTAGGGTCACCTGTCCTGTATGGCCCTCCCCACGGGTGGGGCCTTTCACTTTCTGCACGCCCAACGCAGTACACAAGATCCAGCAATGGCCTTGGTCTACACACCAATCCTTGGTACTAACTCTATAAACATGGGGTGTTAACACTGCTAGAAGCAGACACTGCCTGTGAAAACAGGCTGCTGACTTCAGACAGTGCAGTTAGAACTTAGCTGGAAAATAAAATCACTGAACAGAATTCTTTTCTAACTCAAGACAGGCCTCAAAGGTGAAGATGTCACTGCCATTAGGAAATGTGCTGAGCAACACAAATATGAACAAAGAATTAGTTTTAGAGAGAGCAAAGGAAGATTCAAAGAAATCCTGGCTTTTGGCATGTTATTCACCTTGAGTTAGAGAATGCTCCTGTTGCTACTCTTGTTTCTCAACTTCTCTGGCAAGGGAAGACTGACAGAGGAGACAAATAAATTACCTGTATTGGCATTGAGAGCAGAGAAACTGAGAAGTTTTCATGTCAGAGCCTTTCTTTGTAAGAGATTAGTCCAAGGAATTATTTGAAATTGATTTATCAGTAACACTTTTTTTAGGGCAGTTGATAAAAATGAGCACTAACAGCTCTCCAGGCCCAGGTAGTATTGACTGAAGGAGTCTAAAGGAGTTTGCAATAGCCGTGCTAGACATTGTACTGTGCAATTTTTAAATTAGCTTTAGGAACCACAGAAATAAAAGGTAATAAATGTGATACTGATCAGCAAGAATGGTGGACTTCTAGATTAGACTGCCAAGTATGACTTCCAGAATAAATTCAAGTAAATACTAGTACATGCATAACACAAGGGGCTTTTGGAGTGGTATTTGGGGAAGGTTCTTCTGCATTATGCATTGTTCTCTGAAAATAGCTGCCTCAACTTTGTAGTGAAGGAGCCAATTAGAATATTAATTATTGGGAAAGGAAGAGAACAAAAAAATAGTGATGTGCTGATATATAAATGCTTGTGTTTAATGCTGTCTGCAGTCCTTGAAAAGGATCTAGTAAAAGTAGAGAATAGGGAGAGAAGACAGAATCAGTGAAGGTGTCCAAAGAGATTGAACAACTTCCATACAAGACTACAAGCTCTGACTCACTTAGGAAACTGTATCACTCTTGGCAGCGTGCTAGAGAGGAGAAATCAGCATTGCATAGGGCTAGGAGCTGATGAAATAATCACACGGATGAAAGGAAGATGCTGGAGTTTAGGATGCAAAATGTAATTACATTTAAAATGAGACTAGTGGGGGGATATTGTAAAAGCCAAAGGTGGAAGTGTGTTCAAAAAGATTAGATATACACAAGGAGGTTAGGATGATCTTTGGCACTGAATATAAACACAATGGATGTAATCTCTGGCTTGGGAATTCCCTTTAAACCTCTGATCCCAAGTCGCTGGGATGTTTTGCCAGAGATGGAATCACTTACCTTGCTGAAAGGTTTCACATTGCAAAAGGTTATCAGACCACACTGTTTCTTGCTCTAGCCCACTGTGACAACTAGTTTCCTTAATTGGAGCCCTATGGTTGTGTTTCTTTGGGTACTAGATACTTGATTTCAATCTCCACACCTGTCAACAGGAGAATTTTCCCAAGCAGCATTCAAATCTATTTTATTTAGATACATCAGTGTCGACTGAGAAGCAACCATGTTTTAGCAGGCATTTTGTGTATGTCTTGACCATATCTATGCAACAGCATCTGGCGTCCCACCTTCACCTTCTACCTGAGCCAGTGCCTCAAGTAGTCATGCAGGTTTTGTAACTTCACTGTATGTTTTGTGCTGAGATCATATGCCATACCTCAGAAGAGCACCTGGAAGCCAGGATCATGGCAAAGACTTTTGCCTGAATGCAAAGTTATAGGAAAGTGAGTAGCAAAGTCAACTTCAGTACTCTGTGGTAGGAGCAGGATTCAGGTCTGTTTGTTACAGGCTTGGCCTTACAGGGTCATCTTTAGGTCCTGCATACACACCGTAACTTACTCAACTCTGCTTGCATCCACATACTGACATAGTTGGCACTAGGTCATATTTTGCACATTGCCTGCTGATAATGCCAGCAGCAATTCCTGCTGGCAGCCTAGGTTGGAGCAGGTGGCTATGTTCCAATACCTGCTCTGGCACACTGGTGGGGGTTTTACATAGGCAGGTCTATAACCAGTCCTGTGAAACTTGTTTAACTAGCCTTTGCTTTGCACAGTTCCTGTGTGCTCAGCCTTTCCACGGTGCCTTGCCTCACACTTAGCTATATGCATATTCTTATTCCCTGTTTTAGGGCAATAGCTGGAAGCTTTCCAGCAGTGGTTTCATGGAGAAATGCCAGTTCAAGGAGTTCACAGTGTTCTTTTCAAATTCTTCTAGGTTTCACTTTTGACAGGTGGCTGTTATGATTTGGGGTAACCTCTGACATAGTTCCTAGCGTAAGTCTTCCACGTCCTGAAGTTTAAGTCCTTTCAGGACCTGGAGTAAGATTGCTGGAAAATAAGGAGGCCCACAGCATTTGCTGTCATATCAGAGCATTACATCTTGCCACTTCAGCCACTGGGCAAGGATGTTTTTGAGTTCAGGAAGGTTCTAGTTCATGGAAGACAAGTGAAAAATAAATTTCCCTGCAATCAGGCATCCTGCTTTTGACTATGTATGGAAACCTATATGTTCCCAGAAGGGATGTGAATGAAGACTGGTTGTGTAATGAGTTAAGCCATGAACATTGCTAATGCATGAGTTGTGCATCCAAAGCTAGTGCATCCAAGCACGTTTTCCATAACAGCTTATTCATCTTACCTGCTTACAGTAAACAGGAGTCATTACCAGTGAAGACTTGCTCATTATCTCTTAATTCTGCAATTATAATAATAACTTGAAGTCTATATTGAGATAAGGTACCAAAGAAGTTAATTGATTTTTCATCTGAAGCATCTCTTAGAGCATCATAGCCTAATAATGAATTTCCTTTCACTAAGACCAACTATAAAAGAAAGATGAAGATAATAATGCAGGACTAAAGAAGTGATAGGACAAAGGGGTACTGGTTTTAAAGTAGAAGAGGGTAGGTTTAAACTAGATGTAAGGAAGAAATTTTTTACAATGAGGGTGGTGAAACACTTAAGTTGCACAGAGTGGTAGTAGAAGTTCCATCCCAGGAAACATTCAAGGTTAGGCTGGATGGGGCTCTGAGCAACCTGATCTACTTGAAGATGTCCCTACTCATGGCAGGGGGTTTAGACTAGATGACAGTTAAAGGTCTGTTCCAACCCAAGCTATTGTACAATTATATGAAGCATCCGCTTCCCTGGGCAACAAAACAATATTGTAGTTCCTGGTGTGAATGGATCCATTTAAAAAAAAAAAAACCAACAAAAAAAACCCAGATGGCAAAACAGCTCAATCAGAAACAGGGAGATGCTGCATCTCCACTGTTCTGCCCTGTGAGCTGTCAAGAGCCTCTCTAGGAGGGTGAGAAGCTGTCTGATGCCCTCCTGCTTTCTCCCAGCCTTCCTTCTGCTTGGCTGAGTTGAGCTTTTCTGTAGAGCATTTTCCTGACCCACATAGTAGCCTGTCTTTGCCTTTTTGCACATCCTGGTTGGCCATCTTCAGAGAAGATGAACTCAAAGTGAAACTCTTTCAGAAGTCTAACCAGATGCCTTTTATAGGGAAATATTAACACTACTTTGTCTTTTCCTGAAGTATTTTTCAGAGTATGATCCTCAGGCTGCATCGTTTTTGTTGGCTTAAGCAGTTGTGGTTTAATGAAAAATGACTAATATGGAGTGCTGGGGGGTGGGGGTGTGTGTGTGCAGTTGGTTGGTTGTTTTTTTCCCTTTCTCTCTTCTCCTCTTTTTCACCTCTGAACTGCTAAGCTCACAGAATGTCAGTGAAATGCTTTGGCTTTGGTTCTAGGTGATTGACATGCTCTTTGTATGATTGAGGTTCCTGCAATTTATTTTTACCCCTGTCCTTGGAGATAACCATCCGGACCTGAACTAGTGATCCTGAGGCAGAGGTAGGGATAGATTTCAGGAGAATGCAGTTTGGCATTAATGGAAATAGTAGCAATCATCTTAAAGACTGAAGAAGCTACAAGAGCCTCTTTTCAGCTTACTGAAACTGGTCTTGCTTTGCCCCAAGCTCCTCAGGCTTCTGATTTCTTACTGACTAGCAGGCTGACATCCAAATTCACATGATGAGCAAGACCAACATTAGTATTGTATCTGTCTTAATGGTTCACTTTTTTCCCCATTTCAACTAGTGAGAAGGTGTTTTGCTAAAAGCTGTGTGTGCAGATATATGCTAGACATCCTGACCTGATGTCAGGAGGAAAAAAAAATCTTTAGTGGGTCTGATTTATCGTTACCTAAACCCAAGCTGTATTTTGTGTCACTTTCCATGTTACTATTGTTAACGTAATTTTCTTAAATCTACACATGCTTTTGAGATCAGGCTAATTAGCCTTGCTTAGATCAGCACCTTTTTGCCCTTTTTTTTAACCTTGGTGGTATTCAAACATATTTTATTCACTTTAAAATCAGTCTACATCACCTGCAATTTCATATGCCAATCCTTTCAGAATCGTAACTGGTTTGTGGTTTTTTTTATTGTGTTTCTGCTGCAACTGCTACTTCCTGGTTGTTGTTGCAGTAATGACTGTCTCTTTTAATGTACATTCTGACTCTACCAAAACCAGACCTGTGCCAGTGGCATCTGGAGATGCACATTTGCTTCCTTTGGGGTTATTCAATTGTCCCAAAGTGTTGCGAACAGAACAAAGTAGTGCCGATGTGTGGGCTGGTTCTCTTCATACTGTTGTCAGGTACTGTCCTGGGATATGTTATCATCAGTGGTGATGTTCTAGAGAAATACATCGTTGTGCAGTCAATGTCAAATTGATACTGACATTGGTATAAGAGCTGGTGTGCCAGTGTCACCAGTCCCTTCTCTTCTTTGCATGGGCCTGTATTTTTTGCACAAAACTGGCAGGTTTTCAATCCACCTTTTCATGTTCACGTCAAGCTAATATGAAATGCCTTTTAACCTTCTTAGATAACTGTACCTATATATAAAAAAGAACTTTATTACTCAGAGTCTAGGTGTTCTTAAACAGGTTTTTACCTGTACTGACAGCTTTTTCATATACCAGTAAGAGGTTGTTCACAATATTTTGTCTTCATAGCTCTACTTTTTTTTTTGTATGGCTTTGTATCGCAGTAAAGCTCTTGTAATTGTTGTCTGAGCTGTACAATGCTTTACAGACATGCTGCTGGCTCTGGACTGTATTTTGACTCGCTTCTGATGGATCCTCAGGGAAAAATTTCTGCACTTACTGAATCTCTTCCAGGTTGGCATTTTATCTGCAAATTACATGTGTTGACTTCAAACACAGAGCATTTCAGTGATGTCTGAAAGGTGTGTTCCCTGAGGCCACTGATCAGAAATGTTGGTGTGTGTTTTTTCTTTTTTTTTTTCTTTTTGTCCTGAGTCAGACTACACTGGTCTGGCAGACATTGTTCACTGGCAATGAACAGATCTAAAATTTGTTATGACTATACACTGTGACCAAAACTGCTGTTTCTGCTCAAACATGCTGGTTGCTGGTGTCTGTTAGTGCCTGGTCCACCTACTACCAGCCTCTTGAGCTGAACCATGTGCTGCTGGTGTTTTAAGAGTACAATGTCCATGCACTCCTTCAGTGCTGTAATCAGGTTCTTTAGCTCCTCCAAGAATTAAATCTTTACTAGGATTTGGATCAGTTGATGGATACATTTACATGACAATGCTCTAAAGCAGCTGATTTGGAGTCCTAAATTAGGTACCCATTTTAGTTTACTGTTCTAAGGAATTTTATATTTGTTCCTGCCCTGCTAGACAGATGTTTCTGATTGACTTTTATTGACCATGATTTCTCTATATACCTAGGAATGCTTCTTTTAATAAATACAGTTTGCTGCAGCTCTGGTCTTACATTGATGGTTCTTTCCACAGCTGTTCAGAAGATTAAGTCATGCTTGACCAACCTGATTGCCTTCTATGATGAAATGACTGGATCTGAGGGAGAGCAAGGGATGATGTTTAGCTTGACTTTAGCAAGGCTTTTGACACTACCTCCCACAATACTCGTATCCAAGGTAGGATATTAAGGACTAGTTGAATGAATGGGCAGCTAAATGATGGGTGAAGTGATGGTTGGATGACTGGGCTCAGAGGGCAGTGGCTAATGGATTGTACTTTACAGACCCCTGCAGTTCTTTACTTGTCGCTGGGGTGTGTCCTATTCAACACCTTCATCAGTGGCCTGGGAGGAGGTGATGCAATCATCAAATTTACAGATGATAAATGTCTGAGGGCAGGGTTGCTTTTCCTGGGTAGGCTGGAGGAATGGATTAACAGGAACCTCATAAAATTCAGCAAGAACAGTGCCAAGCCCTGCCCTGGGGAGGAAGAGCCTGGGCAGCAGAACCCACTGGGACTGCCTAGCTGGGGAGAAGCCCATCAGAAAAGTCCATCGTAGGCAGTGAGCTGAGTGAGCGTGTGCGTGAATGTGAATCAGCACTTATGTTGCTCTTCTAACAGACCTCTGCCCATGGAATGTTTAGCTGAGGTAAATTAGCTAAGCATAACTGTGAAGTTTTACATCACCCACCATGGTTAAAGTCACATCTAGTAGTAGCATGACTTGCCCTGTGAGTTCTGAGCAGTAAGTTTAGCCAGGCTCATTGTACAGCCTTAAAAATGAGGGCTCTTTTAAAATTACATGAATTGAGTTTCAGAGTCTTTTTATTTCCACTCCAGCTTCTCAGGATCTTCCTTGTGTTCTTTAAGGGTGTCTCTTAGAGCCTGTGCTGCCCCTATCTCTTTCTGATATGACATAGACCATGGTATATTTGTAACATAAATGTGGGAATGAGGAAGCCATAAAAGGGGCCTGTGTCTTTTTTGATGCACTGTTAATCAAGAAGTCCAGTTCACTGCTGATTACCTTTATGATAATATCTTTATTACTGCTTTCTGTCTGTCTTTTGCTGTGACAGTGACATTACTGTGAAGAACAGTGATTCTGGCATCTATTTGCAGTTAAATGTTCTAGTACCTCTTGATGACTGGCAGCATACCAGGCTCAGGACTTGTGCTAGTTTCACAGATCTGCTTCATGCCATGCCCAGATTGCACCTTCACCCTTACTATATTGACACAGACCTCCCAGAGAGGCATCTTGCCCTTTGCCTTGGTGGCTGTATCTAGTCTGGTAGGCAGAGCAGACCCGGGCCCCTGTCTTGTTCCTGAGGTCCACTGTGTGGCTCACATCCATACACCTGAACTTGCTTCTGTCCCAGATTAGGGTCATCTCACCCAAACTACCTCTCCTGAGCTCTGGCCCTTGAATTTTCTGGGAAGGGAGCAATTTGCTCAGACAAAACTTCTTGGGGGGGGTGTGGGGTGGGGGGGGGTAGTTTGCCACCAGTGAAGCAGGAGGCAAACCAGAGTATTTCACAGGGAGGTGACAGGATGGAACGTTGGCCAGGGTTAGGCAACTTGGCTTCAACCACTGATTTTCAGAAGGTGGTAAACAGTACTGCACCTGGGAAGGGAATCAAGACCAATGACATTTGGTCTGGTAGGAACAAAAGCACCTTAATTTTCTGCTTATTCCTTAGAAACAGCAGGAGAGTAATGCTGCAACCAAGGTCCTTTTTTTTTTTTTTAATGAAATGTTTTATTGAAAAAGAAATTTCTCAACTAAGAAAGAAACTTTTGGTCTTTCATTCTTTTAATGCTGAAGCACATTTATTCCTCTGGCATTGCAAAGGGTTCTTAGGGTGGGCACACTCTGTTTGTTGCCTGGGGTTGCAAGCTAGAGAGCACAGACCCCACTCACCAGGAGCACAGGGAGTTCAGCTCGTTTCAGAGTGTTTTGCATCCACTTGAGGGCACCACAGTATTGCAGATAGCAGAGTTTTTGCTAACTGTGTGGTGGACTGTACCCTGCGTTTTAAAGGAATCTTTTAGAAAAAACAACTCCAAACAATTACTTTATTTAAATCCACCACCTTCTTGTAAGAATGCCTATTTCTGATTTGTTTCGTCTTCCCCCTGGGCATCTTGCCCTCACGCACATGACCCTCTATGGCAGTACACGTAAATCAACCCTTTAAGTAACTTCAAACACAAAGGTAGGCTTTGTGGGTGAACAGACTCAAAAGGAGAGGAAAATAAGGAGTAATTTATCTCTGAGCTCTTGTGAGATATAACCTTTGCTTGTAGAGCCTGGGTGATGACAACTCATTTATTTGAGGAGGTCCTGAAAGCTGAAGGCAGCTGATGTACCCAGCATCACGTTTGGGCCAGGCATGCAGCCCCTCACAGCACTGCTCCAGCAGGCAAAGCCTCCTCCACTGAGGTGGAGGCCTTTAACCTCAGCCTCAGACATTTCCAGCCTCAACCAGGCTGCTGCAGTCACATCTTTCATTACCCTCTACAACATCCTCTGTAGGCAGGGGCAAGTCCAGATTTGAGTGGAGATGCATTCTCTCAGCAGTCCCTTAAACAGAGTCACCTTCATGTGGCTGAGCAGGTCCATCCAGTATTGCACAGCTTCCAAAAGCAACAGAGGCTGAGCAAGCCCCAGGACCCAGGGGGCCTTGAGTTGCCCTGTGTCCACTCAGAGATGTGGTGTCTTGGCTTTGTTGCTCAGAGGAGGATGAAGATGATGGTGGCTCATTGGTGTGTACTTGCTGGTTTTAGGGGGGGGTTCTGAATTTTGGCTGAGGGTTGACTGAGAGCCTGACTAAAGGAGAAAAGGGTGGTTGGCTCCTGCTAGGGAAAACTGCTAACCATCCAGGAGTACTGCAGAGGGCTGCCTGGGGAAATTTCCTAAGGGGTACTTTGAATTTAGTTTTATTACCTCAAAAGAATAAAAAGGAGGAGGTGTGTACTTCTCTGGCAAGTGCTGTGAGCTTTGCAATTGTGCCCTAAACGTGTTTCTGTTCAGAGGCTGGGCCAGTTCAGACTTGTCAGCACAAGCTCTAAAATGCATAAAGCTTCAGTAGGACAAATCTGTCCTACGAAGTGAGAAAGAGCACAAATAGAATTAATCTGGGGCTCTGAAGGGCCCTGGTTGGCAAAGAACGAGGTGAAGAACCGGGGAAAAGTGTGTTTTGAGTCTCAAATCTACTGAGGGGTTGTGTGACAAACTGTGTGGCCTCTCTGAGCCTCAGTTTCACCAGCTGCATGCTGAGCTTAATTATGCGCAAATTCAGTGGCCTAAAATGTAAGGGTGACACTGCTGTCTAGATTTGCTTTTGTTATTTATGGCCTTGTTGAGGACCTTATCTTTCTCAGTGACTCATTTTTTCCAGGGCTCTTCTGCAACAGATGAAATTTCACCTGGATAAAAGGCTTTAGGCAGGCTGGCATCGGTCTAAAGGGTGGGGAAAAATCAATGCCTCCTGTCACTGGGTCAGCTGCTTGCTTACCAAATATTTATCTCGAGACTGTAGCTTTGTTGAATGAGGCTGGTGATCATGAATGAGGCTGGGAGATTTGGGACCACCAGTCATTCTGGTGAGCTTGTGCCAGCCAGGGGTGAGGTGCAGTCTGTGCTCTCTACAGAGGCTGCAAATCAGACAGTGATCTTTATGAACTGTTGGGAGAAGGAGTACTGATAGAGAGAACTCTCTGGCTCTCCACAGCAAGAACCCAGGTGCATCCCCCTCGCAGAGCTCTTGCAGTGGGAGAGTTAGATGTCTGTATCTAATCCATCTGCATGTTTAGGGACTCGGAAGTGTACCTGGGTATGTCAAACAATGGAGTGACAGAAAAAGAAGCTTTGGAAATAGAGTGAAAGAGCAAAGCTTCATAATGCTCTATAAACAGGGAAGTATTTTCCTATCACTGCTGTTCTTGCTATTTGTATTACCATAAACAGCACCTGTTACATGTGATACACATACGTGAGAGTATATCCCAGCAAGTATCTTAGAAATAATGATATACTGTAATTTGGGTTAATCTGCCTTCTATTTTTACTTTCACATTTAGAAATGCTCTGGGGTTTTTGAGAGAAACAAGCTAGGATGCACCTGTAAGTTGCTAGAGCAAGTTGCTTCTTATATTGGTTTGTTTTGTGATGACTCCAAAGAAGGTCAAGATCCAGTTGTTTTACCTTCTCTACAACCACCCAGTGCCAAACAAGCACACAAAACAGAAGGCAGGAAAGAAAGGGCTAGTAGGAAATGTTTGATTATAAAGGAAGTTAATGCACAGTTTGATATATCTTCACATGCCATCATTTCTTTTAGCATTTTTGAATCATAGCATCAGCTGTGTGCAGCTGAGGCACATCTGAACCTAACCACTTGTGTGCTTTCTTATGGATGTCAGTGCTAGAAATGCAGCAAAAAAAATATTTTCTGTTACAAAACAGAATTAAAGGGGACCATAAAATCATCCCACATTTCTGGTTTTTATCATCTTTGAGATTAAAACTTTAATGGTAAACTCCTAGCTTAGACAATGAAATGTTACTTTCTTAATAATAACAATGAAGAGCAACATCTTTTCCCAATAACTTTCTTTTATCTGCTTGCTTAATTTCCTTCCTCTGTTGTTCTCTTCTAAATGCCTCCATCTGTTGAGATTTTGATGTTGGGATTTAATACATAACAGAATGCATAAAGACCTTGCTCTTAATCTCACCCTTATCCTTTTGAGCATCAAAGTGGTTGTGTGTGACTGTGTGGCATCTGAATCACTTCTATGGGTTTACTGTAAATGGCAGGGGTGCAATAAAACCAGAACTGGAGGACTTCAGTGCTACTGCACTAGTGAAGTCAGTCACTTTGATGACATCAATACTTGTGCACTTACTCCTTTGTCAGATTTTTCCCAGTGATATTTTTCAGAAGAAATTTTCATCTTCGAGACCTCTTCCTCTCCTGTTGTTATGATTACTTAGTAGGGTGGGATTTTCTGTGTTCTACTATTTTTCTTTCTTTTGCTTTCTGAAATGTCATTTTGGGTCTAGCTAAGAGTTTTCTGATGTTATATTAGCAGCATACTAATCCTCTGTGCACACTGAAACACAAATTCAAACAGAAGGTGAGGAAGGCCAGCTAATGAAACAGCTAAACCTCTCTTTGCTGTTACTTCAAACCACACAGCTTTCTGTGAACACACGAATGTAGGGGGGGAAGTTCTTCCAAAAATAAGTATTTTTAGCTAATCCACATACCACTTTTAATATATTCCATATTATTAAAAAAAAAAAAACTTCAGAAGATTTTAAAGTGATATCTTGTTTTGACATTTAAAATAAAACCAGAATTACCTTTTTCCACATTTCTTGACTTAATTTTTTTGCTTGAGATTGCAGGGGCTTAAAGGTGATGACATCACAGTAAAACCTACGTGTCATGTTGATAATTTCACCCACATTTTCTCTTCAGAAGCTAATTTTCACAGGTTTTACTACTGTGTATTCCACTCTTATATTTTACCTGAAAATGAATCTATTCTTTGCCATGGTTCATAGCTTACTAGTGAAATAATGTTAGCACTGGTGATGGCAAACAGAGTGAATGGGTCCTTCAGAATGCTACTTTGGTTACTGAACAGGTCCCAGACCCTGTCTCCCAGGCTCAACACAACTGCATGGCAAATGAAATCACTGGTGGATGCCCTGGAGTGGGAAATGCTGCTGCTGCTGCCTGTGAGTGAGAGACGAAGGAGATGAGGAAGCTGCAACAGCATCTTCCTTATCAGCCCCCCTCCTGCAGTCCTGACATATATAAAGATATGCAGGATCTTATTAGTCAGGTTAACATGCAACAAAAATGTTCACTGCCATGACTATTGCTGTGGGTCATATTTTGTTATGTCTGGAACAATGCAGTAAGAGCTGTTATCTGTCTTTGTTCAAATTCCTGTGCTGGGCACAGTCATCATTTCCATGTCCAGCATAACCTGAAGTGTTGGAGGATTCCCTGCCCCAAAGGTCCTGGTAAGAGTCTCACTCAGGCTGGTAAGACCCTCCTCCTGCTGAACCAGAGACAAGGTTTTTGCCTACCCCTTAGACCAGTCCTTCTCTGTTGATGAACCAGCTCAAGGTCATTTTCTTCTCTCTGCAGATGACTCTTCTCCTGCTTTCCAAAGACTCTGTGGAGTCCCTTGGCCAGTTATGGGAATAGATGTGACCTGTCTGAGCAAAGACAAACCCACCAGCCCTGACCAAAGGAGCTTCCTATCTCCACAACAGATGGTATCAAGTACTGGTTTGACTGGGGGTGTGACCAGAAGGATCTGAGCTATAAAGGGAAGCAGGTCTTGAAGGTATAAATACTTACATCCAAACTCTGTTGGACTGATCCTCCTACAGGGCTGCTGTGAAGTTCTTACCATCTTGTTGCAAGAATCAGGGAGGGTGGAAGGATTGTTGAGCAGTAACCTAAACACTCTGTAGACACGTACTTCTCTTGGTCTTTTGTTTCTTTTTACCTATTCACACAAGCCTTGCAGCTCTACTGACCAACCTGGCTTCTCCAACACTCTCAGTTGCTTTCAGATGAATCTTGCCTTTCTGAACATGATTTCAATTACATGGCTTGACTCTAAGGCATCTGTTCCTTTCAGGATGGTAGTTCTAAGTATCAGACACTCTCTTGAGGACAATGCTCCCCATACATGTGTTTCCCAGGGTAGCTAAAGGAAAAAATGTATGTTTCTGCTTAGTTTCAAAAGCCAGTCAGGGAGGTGACAGTGCAGGGCATCTCTGAAAGAAAAATACCTTTTGGTAGGTGCTGCAAGCTAGGAGCAATCACTGGCATATAGCAAAACAAAATCACTCTTGAATTGTCTGGGTCCCCAAGGAAAATGTTACACTAAGACTAAAGAACACACTTGATTTCTTGCCTACTGTTTTATAACGTGTTTGAAATCAGTACATTGCATACATTTCAATTTCCATTGCTCTAATGATCTGACAATTTCCTGAAACGCTTTAATGGAGTTTCCACTGACCTTAAAATAATAGTATTTTTCAAAACGTGGTTCAGTGCAGACTTTTATGAGACAAATGGAGCCAGACTTCTCTTTCAAAAATATGATTTTTGCAAATGTGCTTGCTTCAAAACATCTGAGCTGTTTTTCAGAGTGACAGGAGTAGCATAAATGCCAGAGTAAGCAACAGCAGTTGATCTTGCAACTCTGAAATCTCAGTACTGAATGAGTAAAGCATTCATTTACTGCATACAGAAGTAAGTCCAGAAGATGATCTTGAATGTCTTTCAAGCTACCAGTGAATGGCATGGGATTGCTTGTGTCTTGTGGCCACCTTTGTGAGTAACTCACATGTTCATATGAATATTTACAAGTAACATTTATCCTGTCATAAGCTGCTCTTATTAAATGTGCTTAGGTTTATCTTTTTCTCCTTTTCATCCCTTCATTTTTTAACCTGTGTTATGTAAAAGTTTCAGGATATTCTACTCTCGGCATCCTGGTTCTTTCTATGCAGAGACACTGCAACTGTCTTACTCTGGGTTTGAGCACTTGAAATTAATTTTCTTAGCCTTAGTTTCCTAATCCTGTTTGCCCAAACCATACTGCTCTTTGGCAAGCTTCCACAGCCTTTCTTCTTCATTCCTACTGGACTCCATGGTTATCAGAAATCTGTCTTTTTCCACAAAATGACAATAGAGCCTCTCACATGGAGATAGAAGAATTTCCTTTACAATTTCCAACGTGTATATGACTCAACATCTTTTCTTTCTCCTCAGTTTTGTCAGACCAACCAATTTCTATAGGAACGATTGCCTAAAGGTTGGCAGAATCTTGCCCTTACCTAACTGGCACCACTGAAGACCAGTAAGTGTTTAACAGATTGAGGATCAGTTGTATATAATACCAGGGAGTCTCTAAAATCTCAAGTAATTCAAGCTCATGAAATTGAAGATGTGCTCAGATGTGGATGTACAGCTTTTTCAAGGATGTTTAAGCTCCAAAAGTGGACTGGGTTTTGTTACTCCTCTCAGTTCCAGAGATCCCCTGATATCTCAGTGCCTGGATGCTGTGGGTTTATGAACCACTCTGTCCCTGATCCTCTGGGAAACAGTAGGAAAATAGTAAGGAAATAGATCTGCAATAAGATCCTATCACAGCTGTGTCTGAAGTCTTCCCAGCCTTACTTCACATCAAGACAAGGCTGAACATATGCACCACATATCTAATCTGCCATCCAACCTTCACTCGTTAATCTGTGGTATTTATAGAGTGCTAATCACTAGATTAGGCATTTGCCTTCAATAATATAAGACAGACTTAAGTTTAATATGATAGTGGGCTTCATACTACATGAAAATGTTGATCGTCTCAACTACTTTTCTCAGCAGGGGAGGGGGCTGAAGGGAGGCAGCAGCTTTTCAGTGCTACTCTGGAGATGGCATTGCTAGTCAGAAGCAGTTTCCAACTTTGCTTTTTCAAAAATCTGCTCATTTCCTACGTTGCTTTCCAGCATTTTTCACTTGTTGAGCAATAATAAATGGTATATCTGTCTATATTTAAAATGACAGATGATGCTTGTTCCAGTGCTGATAAGGGTGACTGTATGAACACTGTATCTTTGGTGGGGGAAGCTGTATTAAAATGGCACAACCTGGTACAAGGTCATTTCTGGTGTATTTTACAATAGCTTCACACCTTCTGCCCTAGGTATGCCCTTATAAAAGTTTGCTAATTTACCCTTATAAAAGTTCACCTTTTTTTTTTCTAGTATGAAGAGCAAATGACTGATGTTGAGAACCTTAAAACCTATTCCTGTTTCAAGACTCATGCCCCTTTCCATACACTGCTCCTAACAGACCCTTACCTCTAACACAGGGAAGAAATGTCCCAGTAGCAGCACATCTGCTATGGCATGCACAGCTCTGCTGCAAATGCAAAGTGATGACTGCTCAGATTTTTAGATGAAGGCAGCTCTGACCCCATGCTACTGAGAGGCAAGATAAAGCTGTTCAAAAATAATTGACAGTTTACTTTTCCACTTGGGTGGGTTGGTTGTTTGGTTGGTTCATTTTAAACAACCATGAACAACCTTTTGGTTTTATTTATGCATTTGCACGCATGGAATTCCATTGTTGCTTTCAATTCTCAAGAAGCTGAAGAATTAAGAAATATGTTCCTGTGTCACCCCATCTTCTGCCTGAGAAGCATCCCTGAGCTGATTATTTAATTTCTGTGCTAATATTTTAGTCTCAGATTTGGTTATAGCTCCTGATGGCACAGGTTTGCATTCACATTTGCAATAGCTGAAGCATGGTCGGCCAGCATAAAGTCTCTAACAAAATGTCCTCTGTCTAAAATGAAGAGGAAACTCTCCTTTCTGCAGCCAGTGACCAGGACCTGCCCAAACGTCACTTTAAAAGCTGCTCCAGTGTGTCTGGAAAGAAAAACCAGCAGAATATTAATTAAATGTAGATGCCTAGGGTAGGATTTTAGGAAAGGGGCTTCTCAGAACTCCTACTTCATGTCAAGATAGGGGGCAGAAGTTAGAGGCATTTGCTTCTTCTCTAACTCAGCCACCAGAAGCAAGCTTAAAAAAAGGTCTACTTTCAGGGACAGACAACATTGCACTGCAGGGCCTCGTGGGGCTGCTGCTGCTCTATTAGTTTGCAACTTCTATTGAAATGGCTGTCATCAAAAAGACATTGATTTTACCAGACCTAATCAAGCAAAATATTTTAAGCACATGCTTAACTTCAATCACTTAAAGTTCACTCACTCACCTTCAAGATAAATTAAACATGTTTAACAGGATTTATAATTTATGTACCCTTGCTTCAGCTATAAGGGCCAAATCCTAGTTTTCCAGTTCAAAATAAATAAATAAAAGACACTGCTTCAGAGCTTGTTTCAAAGCTGAGCAGGCTTTAGCTTGGGGATACTTCCCACTATCTGCCTGGCCAAAGTAGGCAGTCTGAATGGTAGCTCTCAGTTGCTTTAGCTGAGAAATGAGTATCTCTATTGCTCAAGAAAGTTACTGCACACCATGGGACAAGGAGAAGATGGAACCCTTCTAGAAAGATATGTTTTATTACTGGCTCCTTTTGTCATCATTAAAGCTGTTAGTGAAGTCAGATGTCCTCAAAAGTACCAGTGACATGGCATTCACCCAACTCCTCCCAGAAAACAAAATGTATAGAAGTCCTAGAGAAAATCCTGTTCTAAAGTCATACAGATCTTTATAGGCCAATTGAATGTTTGTATGGGGGAATAGAGAGATAAGAGATCACTGAATCAAGGAGTAGGTGCATGTATCAGACTGATGTGACAGGATGACCTCAAAAAGGCTGCTGTCATCTTCCTAGGAATGTGTTTCCTTCTTGTAGCCCTTATTTCATAAATGGAAGATTCTTTGCAGAAATGCATCTGCCTCCAGTCTCACCTTTTAGGAAAGTAGAACTTGCATCACTGCTTAGTAATAACTTAGTTACTATATACATTTTGCACCAATACATATAGTCCATCTTAACTCTACTACTTATATATATAGACCATTCTACTACAAGGACAATGTCATATTTTCTGCCCCATAGTTAAATTATGATAGACTTTTAAACAGCTCACAGCATGGAGTGAACTATTCTGAAGAGAAAAAAAAGAAAAAAAATTCTGAAGCTTCAAAGTTTCAGAATATAAATGTTTGCTCATGATACAAAATTATTCAGAGGAAGACTAGGGCTGACAAAAGAACTGCAGAAGCTCTTTATGAAAATCACCAGCTAGGTGTCAAATGATAATTCAGTGCATATGTCTACATGGTCAAAAGATGCACAAAAGATGAAACACTCTTGACTCCAGTCCTGACTAAGATGAGAGCCTCTGAACTGATGACTACCACTCAGGATTAAAACTTGGGGGCTGAGACAGTGGTGGTAACAGCTCAGTGTTCAGGAGTCACTTCCAGTAAGGACAAACCAGAGAACTTCATTCTGTCCCTGCATAAATCTATGCTCTTCTAAGTACTAGATACCATGTCCTGTTCTGATATTTTTCCCACTTCCCCTAAAGAATATCTTAGAAAATATATAGGGCTAAGAGAAAGGTTCCAAAAAGGGTCACAAGATGATCGGTACCACTCTAAAGAAAGAACACTTTTGGAAACTATAACTCTTTAGTTTGGACAAAGGATGACTGTGGGAATCTTAACAAGATTTCTAAAATAAAGCAAGCTATAGAGAGGGTGAATAGGGATTTACTGATTCTTTTTTTTTTTTTTTCTCTCCCCAGTATGAGAGCAAGAAGGCACCAAATCCAGCAAATGTCATGTTTGATCAAGTTTTGTTTCATGTACAGCATTCACAGAGGTCTTTGATGTAGGCTGATGTGGATGTTCATGTGTTTCGGGAGCCAGACTATATGAGATCATAGGGTATAAATTAACTGAGAGTTATTAAATGCTAAAATCATGGTGGTTTGGGAAATCTCTAGGCTGCAAATGACTGAAAGCAAGAAAAGTACTTAGGAGAAGAGTGGTGTATATCTCATACTCTTCCTGAAGGACTCGCATTTGGCTACTGCCAGGGGTAAGAATGAGATGGCCACTTAAGCTCCTATATTATCTGACAAGTCTCTTCAGCCTTCCAAGTATTCTAAGAGGCACATTAAGGCTATGGGCTAAGAGCCAAAAATGCTCCATGTCTTATAGTTTTGAACCCAGTAGGATACTTAAGAATGTGTATAAATGACTGGGTACTTAATAGTAGAGAAATATCCCTCAGCTCCTGCTGACTTCATTATGCTGGCCCTGCTGTTGCACACTGGTCAGTAAGGGTAGAAGTCTGGGACCATCTCTGCCTAGCAGGCAGATTTTGCAAACCTGAGAAATCCAGGGATTTTAGGAAACAAGGTTGCATTGTGGGAGAATCACTTAAACAACAACGATGAAGAGCTGCATTAAATATCTATTAACCATAACAGCAACACATGGGTGTGCAAAACAACATTACTCACAGGAGAGATAAAAATGTCAGCCTTGCTCAGAGCAGGACAGTTCCCAGGAATGGTGTCACAGCTGAGTTCCTTGCATCCCTGCCACTTAATGTTCCCTAATGTTGACTGAAGAGTCCTGGCAATTCTATCATTCAGCTCTTGCTCTGCTACAAAAGTTCACACATACAACAGCATGGAATTGCCATTTTGGTCTCTTTGTGTATCAGTTTTATTTCCACAGCTTGTATGAAGACTATTTAGTTACACAGCAAGTCTGGGAGAGGTCTGCATATTCTGTGTTTGAAATTCTGTGTGAAATGCAGGAGATAACACTGTCGTGAGCTATAGCAGCTGACTTTCTCTCATGTTTCTCTCAAACTTCCCAGGAAGTGAAATAATTCCTATGTATGGGATTTCCATCCCTGGGACTTTCACCTGTGAGCTCCTTGGCACAGGTGTCACATCCTATTAGCTAAAGCATAAAGTACAAACGGTGTTAAGTGCTCAGTGAAAAGTAATGGTAGACATCCACAATGTCTTTTGGTGGCTCCTTTTAAAAATAAATACAAGTGTCTCCTCAAGGGATGGCTACTACAGTACCATTCATAAGTATAAACATATTTCTGTGCACTCTGCTCATGCTCCATGAAGGTGGCCCTCATGCTTCACATTTGAAGGGTTGAAGCTTTCTGGAAGGCAAATTAGAAACTTTGCCTTACTTTTATCGTGTGCCTTAGGAGGATCGGTGTGTCTTCATACAGCAGAGTTGGGCCCCTTCTTTTGTCCTGGGCGTGGCCTAAAAAGGGGCGGTTTTAGATTTCAGCCCTTAGTTTATTAAAAAAAAATCCTCCTCAATCAGTCTTTGCCAGATTGCAATGAACTGGGCAGCTTGTCACTGGAAGCATCTTTAGCAGAAGTTCAGAAGATAAAGAATTCATTGTGGAAATTCAGGGACCTGGACATAAGTACAAAAGAACACATCTGTCTTAAAAGAATTATTCTTTTTAATTCCGCTAAGTTACCTGGAAATTACACAGATGATTATGGGCCCAGAAGGACATTTGGCATTTTCATTTGTGTATAGACAAATGTTAAGTTTTACTCTTTTCTATGAATGTACCTAAATGTTGTCAAAAGGCTATATTCCACAATTTAATGATTTTCTGCCTGAAGTAATTTATTCAGGTTTCTTGGATGTGTGCAGTAGGTCACCCACTGTGAGCCAAAATAGCTTCTGCTAGGCAATATTAAGTCATAAAGAATTAACCGTGTCACTTCAAACTGATTTCCAGTTCAAAGTGGAAAGTTCAGCAGCCTCATTGGTAGTACAGCAAAGAAGAGATGGTACATAGCTACGTGATAGGAGTATCAGCAGTATTTTAACAAAGATTTTCTCTGAAGCAAGAACACTGGAGAAGATAATATACATAATCTGATTTTCATCAGTGAGACAAATGGATACTGCACTGAGGTTACACAGCTTTTATTTATTAATCCTTTAGTATCTCTACATTCAACACTTGGGACAGCAGCCACAGAGCAAACTCAGACTAGCGATCGCATCCTCTCACTTCCGGTGCCAAGTTCAGCCTCTTTAGGAAGGCAGGTTGCCTAGGTCAGCACCATGGAGTGCATGAGTCATTAAAAGTCCCCTAAAGTAAATGGAAAGACTTAGTGACTCCAGTCTGCTCTGGCTTAGATCCTCGACTCCTTCCCCAGCAATCACTGCTGTTGGCTGCACTGTCAGCAGTGTGCTGCTGTACTTGGGACTGCACCAGAAGGATACTTAAATGCTTCAGTTATTCCATAATACTTCTTGTGGTGAATGGTTTATAGGCTGCTTGAAGGCTGTAATGACTTTATATTTGTTTCCAATAGGATTCAGATTCTGATTCTTGAGATGTAATGTCATCCAGATGTTTGGTACTGTCTTGTGCATCCATGCCGCGGAATCAAACCAGCGGAGTTCATTTCAGTGTAAGTTATTTTCTCAGTTATTCACAACAACATCAGGCTGAAAGAAACCACCAGTTATTATCCAGGGTGATGATAAGAGGTGCTCCCTCAGTGGCAGCAGCTTACACAGTTTAACTGGTAGGCATTTTTATTATCTCTACAAAGAAAATGTGATTTTTACTTAAGGAGAAGGCAGCAGAAGCAGTGTTACGGTCTGCATTCATGCTTTCTAACGCCTGCTGCTTCCCCAGGGTGCCATAGGAGAGGCCCAGACGCCCTTCCTGCTGCCTGCAGGCACTGTCCAGAGTTTCAGAGGGACTTCCTAATTCTTAGATGGGATGACCCTATTCTCTGGAGGTGCTTTTCTCCACAGGATGCAGAAGGCGGCTGGGCAGTTAAACCTAGATTAACTCCAGATGAAACAAAGAATCATAGTCTAACTCTGGGCTGAACTAGGTAGTTGGGGCTTATACACAGCCCAAACCACCCTTTCTCTACCTCTTTTGCTGCAAACAAATCTGTACAGTTGTTGTTTCACAGTTATAATTTTTGATAGTTTTTGAACGCTTTCCACCAAACTCAGAAAATGTTTTCTACATACATGCAACACATTTTCAGCTGCCCTCTCAGTTTTGGCTTAATCTTTGGCCAGATTTTAATATTTTGCAGGCCTTGGTTCTAAAAGGATTTCAGGTAGACACTAGCAGCAACAATGCTAAACCTTCTCCTGGATCATAGAGTACATCATGTGGGCTCCCAACCTGAATGTTTTGTTCCTGTTAGGACCACCAAAACTGGGTGAAGCAAAGTGGGAGGACCAGAGCAGTCCAAAGCTGGGTTATGAGTTGGTGTTCAACAGAGCACCCAGAAATGCAGCTGTAGCAGCAGAGCTAGGCCAGTGCTTGGGCAAGAAACATGACAAACAGGTGTGGCAGAGCTTTGCTTGTGCCCTGAGTGATCTCTTGTGGCACAGAGTTTGTGCTTACTATGATTAAAAATCCCTTTGGGGACAGGGTGGGGGGCAGAATGGAGTTTAGGTCCTCCCACTAAAGCACAACCTGTGCAGTACTTCTGTGTAGGAGGCTCTGGCTGGGTTACTGATTGTCCACATCTGGGCCAGCAAGAACCTGTGAAGGAGAAAGTGTGAGCCCAGCCCTTGAGGGGAAATAGACAGCATTGCATCAACTACATCCATGTTCTCCAGAACTTATTGCCATCCCTGCTTTTCACAGGGGTGCTTTGGCTGGGTGGCTTCAGAGAGGTCAAAGTGTGCGTGAGTGAAGGGTCCAGCTGCAAGGCCTTCTCTAGGACCCAGGCAATAAGTTAAAGGAAGGAGTGGGTAGGACTGTCCCACCATGCATGAAGAGCAGAGAGTGAGGTGAAACTGCCTTCGTTGCTTTTGACAATTGTCTGAAAAGCAATGGGAACTGAGCAGTGAAGAGATGGGAATCGTGAAAAAACAATGCTGCTATTGTATCAGTGAACATATATCTATATTTATGGAGTTTTATATATATATATAACTCCATCAAGGCTGTGAGAGGACTTCTGTTAAAAAAGACACTCTTAAGACATTTACAGTTCATCTAGAAACATGTGTTTGACTGAATAGTATTACAACAGCTCTCAGAGCAAGAATTTTCTCATTATTTGTAAATTAAAACCAGTTTTTGATTACATATAAAAGAAGACCAAATGGGGAAATTAAGCAAATTTAATGGGATATAAGCAATTTAAATTGCAATTTAATCCTAAATATACAAAACCCTGACAACTTTCTTTCCATGAAAATTCTGACATTTGGAACCATCCTCACAGCTTGCAGCTGTTGGTAATCCTGAGGGAGAAGATGACTTTTCCAAACCCTTCACTTCTGGCTAGACTGGTTGCAGGCTTTGCTGATGCTTCTTCTCCTCCAGCAGTGACGTCTAGGGAGAATAAAGCTACTGAAGACTTACAAAGGGCAGGCAACCACAGATTGAATAAAAAAAACCCCAGGCCTTCATTACAGGGCACTAGGTAAGAACCTCCCACACTTAAATGATCCTGTGTGAAACACTCTGTAGTCTAAGCTATTCAGATCCCATCTCAGGGATGTATGGAGTCAGTCACTATAAAAGATGCTAAATGGGATTGGAATGTATGTTGGGCGATAGATTAAAATTAGATAGGTGAGGCAGGAGAGGCAGGAGTCAAAACTTGGCAATTCGTGTTACCCCTGTCCAGACAACAAAGAAAAGTGGTGATACCCTCCGGTGGTGAGGACAGAAGACAACAGGTTGCTAAGAGCTACATGACAAAGCAACCCCACCAAAGGCAAAGGATCAACTTTCTTTGAATTGGAGGGCACAATGCCAGCAAGTTCCCATGGCACCTGGAAGACAATGATATATTCACTGACTACTCTTTTAGCCTGATGTGTGTCTTTGTAACCAGCTTCTGAGAAGAATACTTAGTGCTCCATAGTGAAGATCATGGTCAACATCTGGGGTTTTGAAGATGAAGCTACCTTTTACCCTGAAGGTAAATCCTATGCTTCAAAGGGAACTCCTGCAAGATCTGATACTCATGGACCTTACCTCATTGTGCTCCGAATACAAGATTCAGTCTTTTAGCAGCCCTTTAAGAAAACACATCTTCTTTACTACATATGCTATTAAAAAACTCAACAACCTTGAGCTAAAGCTCTATGTAATTGAACATCTCCTATCTCACAGAACTGATCACAGAGAGTGAATGAATGTTAACAATAATTTCTTGATGTCCTGTTCAAAGGGGCTGAAGTACTACTGTTTTCTTAAGGACAGAGTAAGAATCTATATCTAATGTAATTAAGCTGCATATGAAGGTGGAGGCTGTGAAGGTACAAAAGTCAGGCAGGAACAGGAGAAGAAAGTGATGATGAGCAGAGATTAGGTGCAAAAGCAGGAGCTCTCTTTGGAAGGAGGAAAGGCACAGCACAAGACAGCTTTTAGAAGTCAAGTGAAATAATGTGTTCAAATGGAAAAGCACAGCTGGATATGAACAGAAGGCAAGGTGAAGGTAAGGGAAGATTCTCAACCCCCCTGCAAAAAAAACCCAAACCAAAACAAAAAAACAACGCAAAAATCAAACCAATCAAACCAAAAAAACTGAAACAAAACAATGAGGACATAAAGGTTTGTCATCACTTTCTTTACCTTCTGGAATTGAAAACACAAACACTTCCTCTGACTGAAATCCATCAGCAAAGTATGTGTATCCATCCCCCTCTAGTGCCGAGGAGATGACAGTATTGCCACCACCTAGAATGTGAGTTTAGCTGTTGGAGACCTGCCAAATACAGTATTTAGTGTTCCTGATGACCCAGGCAGAGCTTTCTTACAGAGACACCTCTCCTTTCCCTGTTGCTGACTTTTTCAAAGTACTGGATGGCAATTTTTTATTAGAAGAAACCTATGTTTGCAAAATCAAGAATGAAAATGTAAAGTCAATTTGCTTATGACACCTTCCTCCAGCCACCTTCTGAATATTATCAGTTCTTTCAGTGTCCTCATTACAAATTCCTGTGGCTTCACCTCATGTGGGCTTCCCTTCTGTGGGGCAAAGTATGGCCTGTGCTGTAGGAATCTGTAATAACTGTGCAGTGAGGGAGGCTGCTGTCTGCTAAGGCTCAGCTGTTTTCATTGCAGCACCAACATTGCAGAATCTGGATTAAAAAGGGTCTGTAGTGACAGAAACAATGTTCTTACAGTTAAACTTAGAGACTGTGGGGCAACCACATAAACTCAAATGGCATTATTCCAGGCACTCCAGAGTGGTATGTGTCCCAGAATGAAGCCTCTACTAAAAGTGTTAACTGGAATACAGGTTTTTTGTTTTTCATCACAGCAAACATGGGGCCAGGAGAAGTATGGTTTGCAGAAGTCAGTAGGTACTCACAGCTGCAATCCAGGTTGCAACAAACTGCATCTCACACTGACAAAATGATGTATAGTGCTGTAAGCACTGAAAAATCAGTCTGTGCACACACAAAGTACAGGGAAGAGTTCAATGGCTCCCACCTTGATGCTTTCATTCCTACTTTGTAAAAAGAAGCCATAGTAATATTGCCTCTTTTTGTGACACATCTTTGAAGACCAGTGTTTGTAAAGAGCTAACAAATGCTGTATCAGTGCACCTCAGGAAATCCCACTGAAAATCAGTAATTCTGTGTTCTCTGCTATGTTCAGAAGCACACAGGAACATAATGCAGAGGCCTACACATTACAGGGAAAGGATAAAAAGAGGAGATACTGAAGATTAAGATTTAGTAAGCAAAAATAACATGCCATTTGCTATGGTGGGATCCACCTTGCGTGGCAAGTGAGTCACTTTTACTCTCTCTAGAGCACAGCAAGATGAGCACGCTCCAAGGGAGGCATGCCTCCCTTCTTTCAGACACCTACCTTAGGTTTGGATGAATCACATTATGAAGTGCTTTACCTCTGCCTATCGATACAGCTAAGGAGCCTACCTACCTCAGCATTTGAGATTAACTGCTTAATTTTCAGATGGTGTGAGATTACTCCCACCTTTACAACATACACAGAGTGGTCTGGATCTGGTTTGCACATGTAATATTAACTCTGATGTCTTCAAATGTTAGCATGCTTGGCTTTGCAGTCCTGATCTTCTTTAAACAGTAGGTTTTAGACTTATGCTACCAGCTAAGCATGTATTTCTAATAAACAACAGACATCTGATATAGGCTTGAAAATGAAGATAATTCACTGTTTTTATTCACTACCCAGAAAGGACTAAGACGACACACTATTCTCTGAGAAAATACTAATCTATTTTGTCTAAGTAATACCAGATTTCAAAGTCACATGGGACAACGCACACATAGCATCATAGAAATCACAGAATCATAGAATGTTAGGAGTTGGAAGGGACCTCTAGAGATCATCTAGTCCAAACCCCCTGTCAGAGCAGGATCACCTAGGGCAGGTCACACAGGAGTGTCCTTATATATCTGTGTCCTTATCCATATCAATATTACTACGGTATTTTTTTTCCCCTGTGGAATGCCTTTATCACCCCTTTTGTAG
>JANIJG010007817.1:0-26067 GCA_024611175.1 Megaceryle torquata
CCCTGGACCCGCTCCAGCACCTTGACGTCTTTCTTATGCTGCAGCACTCAGAACTAAACCCAGTACTCAAGGTGTGGTCTCACCAGTGCCAAGTACAGTGGGAATATCACTTCTCTAGTCCTGATGGCTACACTATTCCAGATCCAGGCCAGAATGCCATCGGCCTTCCTGGCCACCTGGGCACACTGCTGGCTCATGTTCAGCCAGCTGTTGATCAAGGGCCAGGGCTTGTCACATTTCATACACCAGTATGGATGCAGCTTTCACACAGATGGTACTGTTAAAAACAATTTCATTAACTCTTAATTCTATAGGACAATAGGCTGATACAATGTACAGGAGCTCCCTTCTGCAAGGGGTATAGTTAGGAATGCAGTGAGGTATAGACACAGTCCCTCGGGTCTCAAGATGCAGCATTCACAGAGACTTGAATGATAAAGAGAAATGGTTGCTTGCTCACAAAATAATGTAACTACAGAAAATAAAATATCCAGGGAAGCTATTGCATGTTCCCTCCATCTGCAAATATTCTAGAAATTTAAAAACTGGACACAAAAACCTGCAGAATCAACTGCTTGTGAAAATCTTTTTTCACTTCAGTTAGGGCGTTGCTGTCTTCCCCATTGATTCTTTTCCCCTTCACTTTTTTTAGAAAAAAGTAATATTTCTGAATGAAAGTAATGAAAAAATCAGGAAAATACAGGAAATATATTTTTCTTAGTTTGATTTTTCAGGAATGTGTTAAATTCAAAGTGGTATTTCCTCTTTTATTTAAAATATCTTTGTCTCCCAGGTAAATTCAACCTTCAGACCATGTTTTTTACTAAACAATTTTTTGTTTATGCTTCAGAAGCAAATGGAAACAAACTTACAGATTCATTTAACAGTAATTTTTATCCCCATTGAATTATTTTTAAAATACTAAATCTCACTATGTGAATTGAAATAGTTGCAGTGTATGAAAGCAATATTCAGCAAGAAATGTTAATATAAGCAAAATAATTACATTGTTATATAGCTGGGGGAAAATCCTAAAGCAAACAATCTTGATCTGGGAGATGAAGATCTGTAATTGTGCTGTATTTTATACTTAGCAACATGTCCAGATGACTGGGTAACACATTTGAGAGAATTATTCCATCACATGGCTTTTGGAAGAGCTATTAGTTATTGCATTCTAAGGCCTTCATCATCTAGGTTTAATTTTTGAAGTTGTTCATATCCTTGTCAATAGTGGTATTTTTTTTAGCAAGTGCTGGAAGTAATGACTGTTTATGACACATTCTACTTTCATAATGCCCCTTTTTCTAACAAGGTCAAAGCATAGTCGTCTACAAAAATTGCACATTCTTGCCACTAAAAGCAGATGCAGCTGGAAAGAGAATTTCAATTCTGAGTAACCGTTTGTATGTGTGGTGCACAGTTCCATGAACAGCTTCCAGCCTACCATAACTGTGCTGCATTTAGCTCTGGGGGGGGTTTTACAACCACCATAAACTTCATCCTCTAATAGATAAATGCCTGCAAACACCGATGTTGAGATTGATGGTGGTGCTCTCCCACAGCTGCCCTCTCTTCCTTCCCCAGCAAGTCCTGGGAGATGACACACGTACCCACACAAGGCATGGGAGAGTTTTGCTCCTATTTTAACTCCATCTGCCACACAGGTGGATTGTGTCGGGTAAACATGGGCAGTCCTGGTGCTGCCTCTCTCACCACAGATGACAAGTTGCTCCCTCTGCCTTCCAAGGCAGTGACTTATCGCATGTCCTCTGGACCTCAGCCCCCACGGGAACATCCCTAGGTCCTGTAATGGGGATGGGTGGTAGAGCAACATACCACAGGCATGCTGACCTTCGCTCCTACCCACTGTCAACCTTGGCATGGCCATGAGCTGGTAAACACCATGTGCACTTACAACTTAATCTGAGGAATTGCTCTTGGATCAGCTAATTTGGGTTAGGAGAAAATGAAGAACCAAGTTCCTTACCCTCACTCTCTCATGGCCTCTGCTGTGACAACGAGACAGGACCTGCCAACCCTTCCATTCACTCCACCACATTTAATTCCAGTGATGCCATACACAAAAAAGCAATCTCGCTCTAAACATCTCAGACAGTAATTGCATCTGCCATTCTATTATTTGTCTGGCTAAAATTGGGCAAATGTTTCTATATGGGAAGTCCTTCTAGTCCTTAGTAGTTGCCTGATTTGAAATCCTTTCATTTTGTTCAGGTAATATACTTAATTTCTGAAGTACTGAATATTGATTTTTTTTCTCCCTCTCTTTTTTTTTTTTTTTTTTTCTTTTTTTTTTTTTCTTGAAATATCACAATGTCAAGTCATCCACTGATGCAATCCATAACTCACTTGATACCTTTTCTGTGTTTGCAACAGAGGCTCCTGAACTTTCAGAAATCACAGTTAGCAGGAGTTATCTATCTTGTATATAATGGGAAGGTGATTTTATGACAGGGTCAACAAACAACTAAACTACCTTCTTCAGAGTTTAATGAAAATCTATAAAGTTTGCTGAAGATGATCAACAGTTCAGTAAAACCCAGCCCCAACTTATCAATATTCAGTGAATGCTTAATGTTACTTTTCTAGCAATTTCCCTCTCTTGGCACTTGCTTGATACTAGGGAATAGAAACATTTCTGCAGTTGCAGATCACTCTTCCACCTCACCAGCAACTGGCTACTTCTTCTAGGAAGCTGACAGAAGCATTTTCCCTTCCCTCAGCACAAAAGCCTAATTTTGTATGCCTATGGAAACATGAGGATATAAAGCCATGATTCTCAAGCCAGCCTATCTAATTTACAGATATAGCCCCCATCATATTTTGTAACAGAAGCTTTTATGCAATCATCATGAGAAACTACAAAGAATTAGTATTACGTTTTGTTCTTATATATCAAACTGGGTTTTGTTGCTTGGTTGTTTGGTTTTTTTTATTTCTGCCCCAGTAAGGAAGATTTTTCAAAATTTTCTTGTTAGTTTTATACAGAATGAAGGCCATTTTGGGTCTATTGAAATCCAGAAGCTTGTCTTTTCCCATGGAAACACTGTATTGTCTACTGCATAACAAGTGCTATCAATATAGTCACGCTATTGCTTTGGTCTTGAAATTTAGAAAACCTTTTTAATAGGGAGAAGAAACAGCTTGAAATGAATAAAAACTGAGAAGTTCAAAGTATTAGCAGAGCTCTAGTCATCTGCCAGTTTTGATAACTTTGATAGCTGAAAGCTATGAAATAAACAGTGCACACAAGCAACTTTTGGCCATGGCCTGGCTTGCAATTTGCACCCCTGAAAAAGCAATGTTATTTTTCCCTTGTCTTGATTCCTTTTAATCAACATGTCTCATTCCACTTCATGGCTTGCACTCTGGCTGCAAGAATCTACATTTTCATTCAGATATGCTAAAATTAACATGAGCTCCTAATGAACCTCTTCACACACACACACACATACACAGAGTTCCCCTAAAGGAAATCAATGATTTTAATTAATTTGTTCTCTACTTGGGAATGAACTGATTTGCTCACCTAAACATGAGGGCACAGATAACTTCTCAATACTGACAAAGTTACTTGCTACTGCATTGGTTAAAACGGAGAGATTTAAATATCATCATTTAAACCAGCAAGCTGAAAAAGACAGTTTAAATAGCTGATTTTTATTTTGTTTTGCATAAGCCTTTTTCCAAAGGAAATATTGATTCCTTTTGCTACCACACAGCACAGTCTACTCACATTTGTTTAAGCAAGATAATGAGTCTCAGACCTTCTTTAGTGTTAGAAGATTGGCCCATGAATATGTGCCCACACTTACAGTGCATGGACGGTAGAGGATCTCTTGTGAGTTCCTTCAGTCCCTATCCTGCCATACATGTGGATTTGCACCCACCTCACAGCAGCATCCCTAGGAAAGAAAGAAGCCTGGACAAAGCTTCTGTAGACAAAGCAGATAAAGCAACCTGCTTCACAGGTTGCTCCTGAGAAATCACTAGGAAAGGCAGCAATGAGGAAAAGGCAATGAGCCAGAGGAGCTGTCTTGACAGACTACACAAACCCGGCAGATCACAAGTCAAACTCTCAGAAACTGAAACAATAAAAAGTATTTAATCTTATTCTTTGTCTCCAGTATTTCTACCATATTATAAACTGAAAGCACCTTGCTGATTACTTATGAGGTGCTAGTCCCTCTCTTATGATTTGGATCAAGCTGCATATGGGCAGCAATTGGAGCTCAATTAGCATTCACAGAAAGAAAGAAAAAACTACCTGAAATGTACTGAGAAAATTCTTAAATGGAGGAAGATAACTTCCCATTTAAAACTAGCTGACTTTTTAGAGAAGGGGAACAATATCTACAGGTGAATTGAGCAGCAGTAGTTCTTTCGGGTTGCAATCTTGCTAAGCTTTCAGAAGTGGTAGTAGATCTCCTCTTTGCCTCCCATTTTTTTTGAGAGGTTTGAGAAGGAACATAAGCTTCTCTGCTTTTTCAACTCCCAGCTGGTTTCCCAGGTTTGAATTAAACAGTCACTGAACAGAACAAAGGAAATGCAGTGAAATGAAAAATGATCTTCTCTATCCTGCAAGAGACTAGTGCTGTCAAAAGCCAGTTTAGCACTTCAGCAGACTCTGGTTCCATGTTTAACTGTATGAGCCATTTGTATAACATTTGGCCTGGTTTTGACAGCAAAGTTGAGATTTCTGCAGGGTTTTATTTCCTGTAGATATTATCAGTTGAGACATTGTCATTGCTTGCCATGTTTTCACAGTTCATTGTACATAGTCTTGCTTTTAACACAAGCAAAGCTACACTTCAAAAATATGAATTTTCTTTTAGATGGTTTCCTTTCTTTTCTAAATCTGCCCTTCAAACAGTTGACACTTGTTTTACAACAAGACCGGCCTCCAAATTGGAACTGCAGGGGACTGTAATGCTGAGGCACACAAACAATCTGCAGGTACACAGTTTGAATCTGAAAGCAAGACTAGCTGCATCTTCGGGTTACTCTCCCTCAGCTCATTAATGCCTTCACAAGGACTAAGTAACTTGTGTGCAACTCCGTGACAAAGTACCTACACAATGTTGGACAGCCGCTAGACACTCTGTATGATGTCTTACCACATTTTGCAGATTTAGTGACTTTGGTCCCTGCTCATTGGAGATATGTAGTAAATATGCCCTGAGCCTGCTGCCAAGCTTCTGTATAAACTTAAACATCTGTAGAGCAGCAGCTTAAATGGATTGTGTAATATAATGAACAGCAGGCTACATAATTACCCTTTATTTACTTGCAACAAATCAGCTACTACAAAGAATTGTATTTTCTACACTGAAAAAAGTGCTGTGTCAATTAAATTGGAAACTGCACTTGTATTAATTCTGTCAATGAGCAGTATAATTTCAGAGTGGACAGGGTTAGTATAAGGACACAGAAAATAGATTTTTTTCTTTTCAAGAGCTGGCAGTAGTACACCAAATCTTTGCAGTAATTCCAAGGAGTTATTGATTTCAGAGCCAAAAAGAGCCATTGCATTTATCTGGCTTGACCCCTCGCACAACAGAGGGCTTTGCACAGCAACTTCTCCAATAAATGCAGTGGCTTTTTTGCTTTGTTTTTAGAAGACTTTAAAAATAAATGCTTTAAAGTAATGAGGGAACTGGAATCTGCAAGTTCAACTCATGATATGAAATAGATGTGAATAGAGTGAATTTGACACTGCTGGTCCAGATTGAGTTGAGTCCCACATTTATAATCTGCCATATTTTTACACAACTTCTGACCTTTATTCTGTCAGTCATAAAAATCCTTTCACTTCCCAGTAGTACTGGAGTGAAGAGAAAACACCATATTTAAGACTCATTTATTCTTGGGCAGTATGTGTGAGTAGAGCCAGATGGAGTATGCAGAATTTAACGTCCACACCAAGGCTCTGGAGTGACATAACCATGATCTAGATTGATCCAACGATCCATGTTTCTGTTTGAAAAAGAGAATGAAGGAGAGCCAGAATATGGGCTGAATGCACTGTAACACTGGCACTCACCTGAGTGGGCAACGTGACACAGTAGCTCTCAGGAATCTAATGTCTTGCATGCAGCTCTGCTCAGCGCAGCCTTGCAGAGGACTGTGGGGTGTAGTTGAGAATACTGAGGCGTTCTTGGTCCATTTACCTGGGGAGAATCCACCAAAAGAAGTCAGCTGATTAGGAGGGTCCAAATGTTACTATGGCTGTGTCTGGTGGGGAAAACAATATAAAGAACGTCTTACACCTTCCCACCTCTGTTCAGACTGGGCCTTTCTGCTCAGCCCCTATCATTGCCATTCAACACAGGAAGAGGAGCTGGAGGTATTTTGTGTCAACGTGTGCTTCATTCAGCTGTTTGCTTGGGTTTGGTTTTTTTTAATTGAGCAACTGTAAAGCTTTATGAAGCAAAATAAGCCAATGAAGCACTATTCACAGGCTCTTTCACCCATCTGCTCAGCTCAGAAATGTTCTTGTTTCCTCATGAAATCTTAAACTTTGGAATGACTGAACTTGGCAGGAAGGGACTATCTAATGGGGTGGGATCCTGCTGCATCCTGCCCTACACTAAGGACTTCAGTGTGGTGCTGGGAGTACTGCACTGCCTGGGGTTTACCTGAGCTTTCCTATTGCTAAAGAAAACCAAAAAGACCACCTGTAGTCAGAAGTGTTTTTCCTTTATTCCTCTGACATGAATCCCTGATGACACATAGACAGCTAGAAACACTAACAACAGAAAAAAATAATCTTCAAGTGAAGCTCTGAAAGTGATTTTAGGTCTAATACTGAAAACCTACTTTCACATATGCTACAGAAGACTGTGTTATGTACAGTGTATCTCTGTAAATTACCTAACAGTCCAAGGACATTTTAAACTCATTAAAATAATTATCAGAAGAAATACTTTTGTATTTAAGTCCTACCTTTCAACTGAAGTGGCTGTGTCAACTAAACTCAAGTCAAGGCACACAATTCTTTTACAGTATATAAATGTACCTCAAGAGAATATTTACAGCACTGGAAACTACACGATGGTATTTCAGTGCCCTGAGATATTTGATATCTTTGATCCTTTGATCTGCTTTGAATCTACTGAAACAGAGATGACAAATTATTGAAAGCATGAGACCTGAGGTGCATCTGTAAAATCTGAGTGTGCACACACACCAAATGCATCTTATTTTTTTGCTTCCAGTTGGCATTTGAACATGAAAAATGGATATCTTTGCATTTTGAGCAGTTTATGAACCCAGTTGTAGTTATCAATTTTGCATGCACGTAGGGTCTTTAGGTACTAAATGAGATGTGCTATTCAACAGGGATAAGCAGTAAACTATCTATACATCCAAGCAAACCAAATAAATAATGTATCTTGTGTTCAGAACAAGCCAGGAAAATGTTTAATTCCTGAAATATAATTTTTTATTCAGCTACAATGTTTTTATAATAAATTGCATGTGTCTTTAAAATCATACTAAATCATTACTAATTCATAATTTACTTCCTGTCTTCTAAGCAGTACTACTGAAGTGACCATGTTACCTGTCATATACTGGATTTTTAATTCTTATTGTTTTCTTGATCCCTAGATTATATGGCGGTTAGAATCTCCAGCTCCCAAATGCAGTCCTTCTCTTCAAGCTACAGAGACTTACATTTTCAGGGCTGGAAAAGGCTGGTTCACTTCTTCCTAGCAGTTAAGATAGTAGTTGCTACACGAGCATATGTCCTCACAGAATTGCTACAGTTGGAAAAGACTTTTCAGATCATCAAGCCCAACCGTTATCTAACTCCAGGGCCACTACTACATCATATCCTGAAGCACCATAGCTATATGGCTTTCAAATACATCCAGGGATGGCTATTCATCCACTTCCGTGGGCAGCCTGTTCCAGTCTTTGATAACCCTTTCAGGTTACACCCTTGGGTCCCTTTCCACCAAGCAGCTTTCCTGCCACTCCTCCCCAAGCCTGTAGCATTACAGGGGGTTGTTGTGGCCCAAGTGAAGGATTCAGCACTTGGCTGTGTTCAAGCCCATGTGATTGACTTCAGCCCATTGACCCAGGCTGTTCAGGTGCCTCTGAAGAGCCCTCCAACCCTCAAACAGATCATCACTCCCACTTAACTTGGTGTTGCCTGTAAACTTACTGATGGTGCTCTCAATCTCCTCATCAAAATCATTGATCAAGATATTAAACAGGAGTGACCCCAGCACTGAGCCCTGAGGAACAACCCCTGTGATTGGTCACCAGGTGGGTTTAACTCCACTCATCACTACTCTCTGAGCCCGGCCATCCAGTATTTGATCCAGCAGAGTGTGCGCCATCCAGGCCTTGGGCAGCCAGGTTTTCATGAGGATGACATGGGGAATGGTATCAAAGGCTTTGCCAAAGTCCAGGTAAACAACATCCACAGCCTTTCCCTTGTCCACCAAGCAGGTCCCAGGGCCATAGAAAGAGATGAGGTTCATTAAGCAGAGCCTGTTTCCATTCCTCCCGTGTCTTAGGCCCCATCCTTCTGCCCACTGGCAAGAGGGCAGGGGATCCTTTGCTTCTGGGGGAGCCTCCAACAGCTGCCTTTGCCTCAGGCTGTGGCCCCACCGATCCATCTCCTCTCACACTCCCTGATGCTCCTTCACCTTTCCAGCTCCTCCACCTTTCCAGCTCCGCCCCCAGGCTGAGCGGATCATTCCCCCGCTCACCCGCACACCGGGGCTGCCTCTGCTCCCTCGGGTGCCAGTGCCGGGGCCGGGCGCTCCCTGCAGCCGAGCCCTGCCCGGCCCCACGTTCGTCTGGGGGCTGCCTCTGGGTCCCCACGTGCCCTCTGGCAGCGGCTGTGGGCCGAGCGGTGACCACGGCCGGGTCCTCTTCTGGGAGGGCAACGACCACGAGCTGAGTTCGCCTCTGGAGCCGGGAGAGGGGACCAGTTCCCCCCCGCTGGACTCACCCCGAGCGCTGGCGGAGATCCCCGCACGCGCCTCCTCCTTCGCAAGCCGCCGCCACGCGCCCAGATGACCCGTGGGCCGTGCGAGCTGCCGCGGAGGCCGCCGCGCTCGCGCTCCGCACGCGCCTACACTTTTGCAAACCGCCGTCGCGCGTGCTGATGGGCCCTGGGCCGCGCGAGCTGCTTCGCGCTCGGACGGTTGGCTCCCGACGGGCTCGTGCTCTGGGCGGGAGGGGCGGCAGCCGCTGCTCTGGCGACGCCCCCGCCCCGGCCGCCTCTGCCGCCAGAGCTGCCGGCTCCGGGCCGGTCCCGCTGCTCCCCGGGCGAGAGGGAAACCTCCCGACAGCCCCTCAGTGCCGAGACCGGCCGCTCCGACGCGGGCCGGGCCCGAAGCAGCTGAGCTCGCCGAGGGGCCATTACTTCTTGTTTACAGTGAATTTAAATCTCGCGCCGTTGCTCTGGCAACGCCCAGGCTTCTGCCGCCTCTCCCTCCAGAGCAGCCGGCTCGTGACCGGTCTCTCCGCTCCCGTCGCGAGAGGAAAACCTCAGGAGAACCCTGAACACCGAGAAACACGGGAGGAAATGATCTGCCCTGCAATAGTAAGATGCTGCCAGTTTTTTCTTCCGTTGTTCTGTATCCCAAAGATACTGTTCAATGCGATCATAAACTGCATTTACACTGGCAAAAATTAAGATGGAGCTAAAATTGCATGGGGATATTCATATAGGACCCATTAACATTGAAACTTTGATCAGATTTTTAAGATTTTTTAATTTTCTGATTATACTAAATGCAATTTGCATTCAAACACAAGTGGTGAAAACTTTTAAACTTTCCTTTCTGCTTTCCTCAACCTGAATCTTTCGTAGCACTGGACTGACCATTGTATAGCCAGGTGACTAAGAAAGGCTGCCATGTTACTTCCTTTTGTGGGGTCAAAATCCAGGAAATTCTTTTGTCATTGAGAGGGATTCTTTCCATACAGCCCTTCTGACCATTGCTAAACACTTCCACTGAAATTAGACACCAGGAAACATAGTCAAACTGGGCGACTGCTGAGATTAATAGGTGAGAAGTAATACAGAATGAGTTGTAAACCAAGACTCTCCTGTTCATGACTTAAATGAGCACTGCTCAAACTGCAGCATCACTAGTGAAATAGTATCAAACAGACAGTGTTGGTTCTACTGACAATTTAAGGTTAGCTATCGCTACCTGGAGGTTTGTATACCAGCTTCAACTTTGCACTGTTAAAAGAGATGCCTTTTACAATCACACATCACATTTATGCTTTCACATAATTGGTCTGCTCGTCTTCTTGCCAGGAAAAATGAAAGCAGAGCACAAGAGGGGTATATGGACCCTAAGAATGAGGGAGGGATGACTGCACAGCTAAGCGTTCATGTATGATTGTGCCAAATGAGATGGAAGGGAGCTATGATCTAAAGCATCCTAACTCCTTATGGTTGCTCTGTGCTTGCATAGCACTTCAGCAAAGGGCAAAAGAACAGTGAAGCAAATGAACCACATGAAACAAGAGAGTAAAAAAGGAATAGTTTGGAGTAGAGGTAATTAGAGTTGATTAGCAACATAAATTGCAACATTGAATGAGCATGGCTTCCAGAAATCAAGTTAATACACAGAGTGCTGAATGGTGATCAGAGGTCAGTCTAGAAACAATGGATTTTAGCTGGTAGTCCTTTATCCTGAGGTCCATGGATTGCTTTTAAATACCTGCAGAACATCTCTATTAGAAACACAGTGATAATCCAGTTAACCAAGGCCTGTATATCCACTAGAAAGGCTTTAGGGCTCTGAAAAACAAAAAATGAAAGCCAGTATCATTCAAATATCAAGACATACCGAATCCTTGCTGTTTTAGGTAATGGGGATATAGTAATGGTGCACATCGAGGGAACATGGTATGAAGGAATTTTAAAACCAGATAAACTTATTTGCCCTTTGTCATGAGACAAGAATAATGAGACAGTAGATGAAACTAAAAGGAAATAAATTCAAACTGATAAAAGTGAGTATCTTTTTATGCTATGCATAATTAATCAGTCAAACCCACTGCCATAAGATTTTACTGAGACATAGAGTTCAGAAAGAAAAACAGGCATTTATAAGGATAATGAGAACATCTTTAGATAAGATAAAAAAAAAATAAGAAGGATATAAAGAGTAATGTTTCATGACATAAATCAAGCACTAGCTTAATGTGGAAGGCATGAAAAGGACATGGAATAGGAATAGTTTAGTATTCTTTATGAGACTGAACCATTGTCCTGAGCATGCAGGAGGTCCTCTCATTCTTTTGATGTATTATATTTGTCAAACCTTCTTGGTTCATAACCTCCAGATCTACAAAACACAGACTCTAAGAGACACAACAGATGTTAACCAGTAGAAAATATTTGGGCATAGTATAAGGAAGAATTTGACAGTAGCGGAACAGGGAAAGCCTAGGCTTCATTGGCCTCATTCTTTCTGCCGTAGTGAGACTGCAAAAGGTGTGAATTTTAGTGTAGCTGAAGTTTAGCTTCTTCAGCCTGGTGTTTCTGCCTCAGTGGATTCTGCTCCCATCAGCATGAATGGGATTGGAATAAGGCCTCAGGGTAAGCATTTAGCATAGACTTACAAACTACGGTTTTATTTAAGCAACTTCTCTGGGGTTATTGACTGGTAAACCCTTGAAAAAAACACTCTTGCCTGTGTATTTTTTAAACATCAGCTTTTCTTATAACACATGGTGGCACTTAGCTGCTTAGGAAATTCTTATTCGAGTTCTGATTTGCAGGATGATGAATCACTGGGTTACACACCACTGTGCTTTTAAGAGTGTTATGTTTACATTAGAGGATGCTAGAGCTGACCTGTAGAAGAGAAAGCTAGGCCAGAATTTTTGCTCAGACATAGATGTGAGGTTCAACAATAGTTGGTAGGTTTTCATTCTTTCACACTTTTCTGTTTTGAGATTCCAGCTGTGGCCTAAAATGGGGGCTATTAGACTTGTGGATTAAGGCTATATTTAAGCACTTGACTTCTGAGAGGACCAGGAATGCTGTATGGGAAGCCTGTGGACAAGAGTTTAAGAAGGTATCAGACATGTACATGCAATAGCAGGAGGCAAGTAGACAAACAGCTCAGTGGGTTCAGCCAGGAATGTCTGATGTTTGCAATCTATTGGGGGTGAGGGAGGTCTGGTACTAGACCTGCAACTGAGTGTTAGCTATGTGAAGAAGGAAGAATGATGGGTTGCTTGACCATCTGGAGAGAGAAGTAGTACTGGCAGAACATCTGCACCACTGGCTAATTGTAGAAAGAATGTACACGTCAATACAGGAAGAAATGATATTAGGATGTTCCTAGTGTTTCCTAAATTGTTGCTGTCCTTAGGCACAAAGGGAGCCAGAGAACAGGAGTCTCTGGAGCTGCTCAGCCCCATTTTGCAAACCACAGACATGGAAAGTGAGCCACCCAAAATTTCAGTCTGCTATGATTCATTCCTCTTTAATTTTGATATATGACTTGATGTATCACAATGTGCTTTACAATACGCAGTGTGAGAATGAGATACCTAATCTAAGGCATCTGGATGGTGGGTTAGACAAATCTTTTTAAAAATAATTTATATTCAGAATAGGCCGTGTTTTTGGTCACTGACCTCCCCATCTGCCACAAGTGTTAGTACCCTTCTCATGAGCAAAGTGAGTAGCTTTTAGCTCCACAACTGTCCCAAATCTCAGAATAAGAAGCTGGAAAGCAGATGTGGGTTTTGATCTCTCACTTTAAATGTAATTCTTTTTCTAATACCAGCCTGACTGGGTTGCACATGTGTTAGTGAGTTGACATGCTGTATACGGAATGGATAGTCTTTGAGGTCTTATCTCCTTTTGTTATGTCATTACTCCTTCCAAAGCTGTGCCTCCTTTTTCCACTGACCAAACTCTGACTGGTTAAAAAAAGGTGAAGTCTTCAAACAGGTTTTTTTTCCCACTTGGGGAAATTTTCTCACTTTTACATTTATTTACCTGTGCACAGTATTCTTATATAATACTGTAGATCCTTGGGAGGTAGGAAGGCGGGGTTTTTATTTTCATCTGTTGCTGTTTCAAAGGTAAACAGTTCTTTTTTCTGTGTTGTGTTGAAAATCATTCTTTTCTCATGGAGAATAGATGTAGTATAACTGCCTGTGTACATATATCTTTGAGTAAATGTATATGTGCATTAAATATTGTATATGTGCATATGTAGAATTACTGCTGTGAACAACTACCTGTTCAATCAACTCTTTCCTTCTTTTTCTTTTTATCTCTCTGAGCCATCAGTGTCACATTGGGATATGACTAACAAGCTCCACACACAGAAGCAATATTTTATCTCTAGAGTTATTTATCAAAGAAGTTTGTTCCTTGCAAACTGGTCAGAACAACCACACAACAGCATTAGGCAGTATACATGATTAAACTGTTTTTGCTGGTAGAATATATTTATCTGACTTTTTTCTAAGGGATTTGAGAGCAGCCCTTTTTCTTAACTTTAGTCAAAATGTAATCACTCTCTATTTCTATCCAAATGTGCATGTATTGTTCTTAGGGTATTTTTCACTGATAAAGAGCTTCTCTGTTTTTTTCTCTGCTTATCTTGCAATATGAAGAACCTGTTATTGTTCACTACTGAATAGCAGAGATAATACCCAATTTCCACACTTTCAAGTGGAGCTTTGTCTTGTATCCAGTGAGTAGAATAAGATATACACCACAGCAGGTTTTCACATACCTTTAGCTTCTATTTTTCCACCCGGTCACATAGTTACACATAATACTGATGGAGAGCTGTGAGGAAGGAAGAATACTGAAATTAAAGCCAAAAAAGCAAAACACCCCCACAAAAATCAAGCCCTGTCTTACTGCCTTTCCTTCACCTTTCTGCTAATTATGAATGAGTAACATATACTAAAATCAGAGACTTCCATTTCAGAGAAAGCAACATGCCCAACATTTTTTATGTTCTTTCTAAGGGGTCAGTGACCTTAAAAATAAATAAAAATCCATTATCTAACAGTTGAGGTACCAAAGGTTGGAATTTAGTAGGGTCAGGTGCAGTCCTGCTTGGAAGGAGGGAGAAATAATATTCTCTCTGCATTCTTCCATAGCTTTATGTGTTCATGCTAGGTATGACCAGCTAGTGCAGGAATTCCTACTCCCTTGCTGTTTCTGAGAAGGGGAGGGAGGAGACAGCAAAACAATTTAAGCTGAAAATTAGGCTGTTGCTTCTGAAATAAAGGGGTGGCTGGTGGCTTCCTTTCCTACATAAGAATTAATTGACTTAGAAGGATCTCATGAAGTGTGGTGCTATATAGATGTATTCATGAGGTATTGCAGCTTGCTTGCCACCTGAGTGCACAGTCTGGCCCACAGTGATAAATGCTAAAACCTGTGAAAGGCAAAACCTGACATTGTGAGAGCATGGGACAGTGAGGATAATGTGGTCTCAGCAGAGGGCTTGTAACCCTTGCTGAAGATGAGGATTGACTTGGGGCACAGGTAGTAAAAGTACAGACCTTGACACCTCTGGCTGTTTTCCTAAGTTCTGTTGGTTGGTGACCAAGTTTAGTCTTCTGTCCAGTGTCTTACGTGAAATTTTGGCATTTAGTCTCCATCCAGACCAGTCTCTGTCCAGGCACAAAAATCATTACCACGAGTGTCCTTGTTGGCAATCACAGCAGGGAGGCTAAAGGCTTTATCACAGAATGACAGCATGGCTGAAGTTCGAAGGCACCTCTGGAGATCATCTGGTCCAATGTCCCTGTTCAGGGCCACCTAGGACCTCTTACCTAGGACCACATCCAGATGGCTTTTGAATATCTCCGAGGACAGAGATTCCACAACCTTGCTGGGAAACTTTTGCCAGTGCTCAGACACCCTTACAGTAAAAAAAATGTTAATGTTCAGATGGAGTCTCCTGCACTTCAGCTTGTGCCCACTACTTCCTGTTCTGTGACCAGGCACAACTGAAAAGAGCCTGTCTCCATTCTCTTTGCACCTCACCTTCAGGTGTTTGTAGACATTGATAAGATCTCACCTGAGCCTTCTCTTCTTCAGGCTGAGTAGTTCCAGGTCTCTCATCTCTTCCTCACAGGTGAGATACTCCAGTGCCTTGATCTACTTCATGGTGTGCCCTTCATTGTACACTGTTCAGTAAGTCTGTGTCTCTCTTAGAAGCCCAGAACTAGACACAGAACTCCAGGTATGGCCTCACCAGTGCTGAGCAGAGGTGAAGGATCACCTTCTTTAACCTGCTGACAACACTCCTCCTAATGTAGACCAGGATATCAGGATACATGACTGTGAAGATTTGTTCTGACCTCTTACACACAACACTGATCTCTTCTGAACTGGGATGCTGGCAGACTTGCATATCCAAAGCCTGGACTGCCATTGTCTGTTATACAGACAAGATATAAACACAAACATCAGTTTTTAGGCTTGTCAGCCCGATGTCTGTTCAGATCTATGCTCTTTTTCCTCCTTTTCAATAGGAAGGCAGAACTTTGGCAATGACAGTTCACACAAACTCGGTATCTTCACCCCCACTGGGTCTGCACACATGAAACAGCAGGAATGGTGCCAAAAATAAATCTGGCACAGCAGATAAAACCAGCTGCTATTGTCCAAATGGTATTAGAGTAATTCTCATTCCTGCTATAATACCCCCTAGTCTAAGGCACTTACATATTTAAACCCTGGTGTTCTTACCATAGAATGCAACAGCCCAATGTAGAAAAAAATACAAAGGGTTTTTCTGTGTTTCTTTTGTTTTATTTTGGTGGATATTTAATTAAATAGATTGAATGAGTTGTACATATCTAATCTGGAAAGATGACACAGAAGCAATTTTTTTTTTCTGGAATACCTCTTATGGTAGCACTGGCACATACTCCCATTTGGTTTCCTTCTGTAATGTCTTTCTGTTTTATCTGTTATTCTCGGTAAAAGAATCTTTCACACCTACATACAAAGCATGCTGACTCAGCTAACACAGCACCCAAAAATCATGGAGTTCTGCAAATTAATGCAAGTGTGAAATGACCTCAGCCTGGTCTGTAGCTCACACCTTGAACAGAAGCCATGCCTGACAATTTTTTCTCTCATAGTGTAGCCCATGGTAAATTAAACACCAGCAAAGCCTTGCTGATTAATTTAAATTGGCTATATTTTCCTGTGAAACCGAAGCTTTCATCCAGTCTATGACCAAGCAGATATGGAACATAATTTATAAAGGATGCTAGACCTGATGTTTAAAAAAAGAAAAAAAAAAACACATTGCTTGTCCTTATTGACTATTCAACACAGGATAGATATAGTATAAATTTACCTTATCTGGGAAACTCCCATTTGCCCCAGTGTGTGTAATACCCAGGGTGTAAGAAGACAGAAATTACAACTTTTCTTCACATCTTTTTCTTCCTATGATAGCTTGTTCATGTAGTTGAAAACCAAAGCAAACTAAGCCCTTAGACTAGGTAAAACTTTAATATGACTGTATTAAGCATCACAAACAATGATAAATATGGCTTACCAGGGAACATCCATTTACCCACTTCTGCCATGGCATCCTTGAATATCAGGTAGTTGTTTTCTTCACTTTTCAGCATCACTCAAACATTTTTTGTTGTACCAGTGCCTGTAATCAATCTGTCATTCAAAACATTGCAATCACATTCTACAGATTATGTACCTAATACAAATGCACTAAAACTCAGCACATGCATTTTAAATAATCAATTGATATTTAATTAACACACAATTACTGCCCTAATACTGAATCAAATCCTCTTAAAGTGTGACCATAATTCCCACTAGAGTGGTAATGTCCTGAGAGTGAAAGAAATACCCTGTGATCGTTAGAAGAGTATTGTAATTTATAGAGTTTTTGTCAAGAGATTAAGCAATTCCAGAATCTATTACACATGAAAAAATGCACTTTAGAACAGAAAAGAATTATGATTCCTCCTTCCTATCCTTTAAAATACATTTTAGTGCTATATGTTGGTTTTAATAAACACATTATCTCAACATTCTTTCCAACTAATGTCCATAAAACTTCTGTATAGTACATTTTATCAAATATGACACAGAAAACTGCTTAGGGAAAATGATGCAAACTCAATTTCTGCCAAGTCTTATCATGAAAATATAGCACAATTATTAGTTATAATGACCAAAAAAAAATATTTTCAGGAGACATTTACTTTAATTTTGCAGAGAGAAATGGCTTGGCGAGTCCTAATAAAAATAAATTCAAGGAACAGTCCCTGTTTTCTATTTGACAGAAGTCAAACCCTTATAATTGGTTATTTCATGAATAAAATAATGAACTATAATACAAATGGTCTAATTTTTAACTTTGTCAAGCCTCAGTCAGAATGCACAGAAAAAGAGAACAGATTTAAGATCAGAATAATGGTTGTTCTGTGTTCAAGCAAGATTTAACCAATCCCAGAATTTTGAGTCCAGCAGGTCTGTCGATTAAGTGCATGCATTCAGCTCAACACATGGTGGCACTTCCTGGGATAGCATCCAGCTTCTTCCAGGGTGGGGTTTCCCCACTAGGAATGTATGTACTTCATATTTAGCAGGTTTTTCACTAACTTTCCACCCCCCCCTCCCCCCAATAATTTTCTGATTTGTCAATGCCTTTATAAATCTAGCACTTCAAATCTCCTGAGACAAAGATTGCAATGATCTCATTAGAGTGCAAAAAAAGTATGTGCATTTGTTTAGTCACCACCCAATCATAGCATGGAATTAAACTCTAGTCTTTCTGCTTTGTTACATTGGTTATGGGTTTATATACTTTTAGTATCTGCACTTTTAATAGCATTATTTCAGTGAGGGGCTAAACACCAGTTCTAAAAACTGATTAATTCAAATGCAAAGATTTTGTATTGTGTTTGTATTGAGTAGGATATACATAGTTTATACAAGTTTTGTAGTACTTCACAAAGCCAGGGAAATTCCATGTTGCTGCTGCTGTTCCACAACTCTCCTACAGAGAAAACCTCTTCTGATTCAGAATCATATGGTTTTATGCTAGCACATATACTAGAAAAAAAAAAAAAAAACAACAAACCAAAAAGAGAGTCTAGATAGGTATCAAACTCAGAGGCAGAACCTGACATACATAAATCAATAGTTTCTACTACCAGAGTCAGGGTTTCATTTAATGTGTTTGGTTTTTTGTGCAAAATGTTATATAAAGATGTCTGTGCCAGTGTTTGCACAATAGCTCTGTGCCCCTCCAGCTGGCAGACAAACATTTCCTCTATTGAATTACTGTGTTTCTCATATATGTTGTTTCTTATGCATATGTCTGTGCTTATGTGTCTGCATTCATATGCATATATATTTGCAAATACCCACATGTAACTCTTTCCCCTCTGCAGATAAATGGTGCATTGAGGTCCAGGAATAAAAATGTGTGTGTAAGTGAGAAGCACCATCACAGATTAGTTCTCTGGAGGCTTCTATCTAAAGTGCTCCTTTTGTATCCTGTCCCCATCAGGTCCTTACAAGATTCTGTATTTTTCAATCTCATCTCCTACCGAAATAACACTGTGTGATGATCACACCTAAATCTTTAGCATCAGTTGCTTAGTTTCAACTGTATTTTGCCATGGAAGGTGTCCAACAGCTAATTAGGTTTTCTACAGTTTAAAAAAAAAAAACGGTCTTGGCCAAATAAAGGAAGAAAATCTTAACCATTTTCTGATGGGAGAAAAGATGCAGCAGGAAGCTGAGCATTATCAGACATGTGACAACCAACCTGGAAGGGAGGATAAATGCTTTTAACTATAGGAGAGGTTTAGCTGGATCTTATTCTTTCTTAAACTCCGAAGTTGCTCAAATTTGCATGAGCCTACTGAAAAATCATGCTTCCCATTCTGGTGGGACAGACATGATTTTTGTCATGAAAGACTGTTAAAAAACCCCAAATATATATGTATTATATATACACACATATATGTACAGACCCATAAATGCACATTCATGTATATGCATAGAGGGAGACTTTGAGGCTTTATTCCCTGTTCATCTCATGCTACTAATAAGTTTATGGCTATTTGGAGCATTTTGGTGAGTCATTCTGTCAACATCATGATAGAAATACTTTTGTCTTGCAAACTGGTAATATGAAGCTCACCTCTTGGCACATTAAAGAAAAGAACAAAGTAGTAACATTAATAAAAATATTTATTTTTGAAGAGGATAGCTGGCTGCATAGAATCCCAGACTTGATTAATGTCTTTAACTTTATTAGTCTCCCCAGTTTTATATATATATATATTTAAAAATATGTTTATACTACTTAAGTGCATCAGCTATATTGGAAATGCATTCCATCTCAACAGTTTTATCTAATAAATTGCTTTCTGAGTTCTCGTTGTATGTATGTATTTTTTCTTTGTCATTTAAACTGCATTCTGGTTGGTCTGAAATCTCAGAGATAATCCACCTTAACTTTGAGGAACATTATAGATAAATATAGATTTTTGTGATATTTTGATATGAAATCTCCATGTATCCTTTAACTGTTGAGTTATATAGACAACTCTATAATACTTTTTCTACTGTGGTATCTGAGTGTCTTCCAGTAGTGTCTTAAGCAATGACTTATCCTCTCTTAGGTGTGGATGTTTTATTTCTTTCATGTATATGATGTACTCTACTCTTGAAGACCAGGTCATAAAGGCCATTGTGAATGCAGAAAAGTAGGGGAAGTTGGTGGTGACTCTTGGATTTCCTAAGAATTCTTCTACAGTCTCGGATAAGCCCAGAAAAAAAAGCTGTCCTTTTCTGGAAATGCTAGATAACTGCAGTGGAATGTTTCATTATGCTCATTGGTGTTTGATTTTTTTTCCCCTCATGTAACTCATTTTGGAACTTGAAGGAATCTTAGAGACTTAGCTTTCTGGAGATCTTAAACCAATATTTTATAGAATAAGTGGTTGGATATATTTGATGATATTCTGTGTTATGTTGGAAGCATACAGATTCATTTAGTTTTCTGTGGGACATGTCATCTGGTTAAAAAGCAGTAGTTTCATGTGTATTTAAAATGTCATTTTTGTTGTTTCTTAGTCACAAACTAGGCCATCTATTTTATAATTACAAAGAACTCAGCAACAGCACGCTCTGTGGATAACCATTGTGCTATTTTCATTCGATTTATAAGCTGGAAGTCAAGCAAAATGAGACATTCAATGTTCAGATAATAAGACTGAAACCACATGAAGGCTTTACTTCTTTTCTTATTGAGTATCATTGAACTATATAAAATCTTTAGCCTCTAGAAAGTAGAACAACTAATTAAGCTAAACACAAAATTCTATTTACAAAATACACTACAAAAAACATAATACTTTGACCATGTCAGAATTACAATATTTGTATTTTTATTACTGTTTGTAAGCAAGAGTGATTTTCTGTGGACATGGTTTAAGCAATCCAATCTTTTCCTTCAGTTAAAACTTGTTATCTTTTGTTCAGTTTTTAAACAATAATTGATATTTGTGGCTAAAGATTTAAATTTTGCTCTCTTTTTTTACTAGGTTTATAACACTGAATCACAGAATTTCTGACAAATGTAAACATTTCACAATTTGACTTAGATTTTGGCTCTTTTCCAGTGCACATGGTCTATTTTAGGTATCACATTGGAGAAAAACAGTTTCTGCAAGAAGTATCCAGCCAAGTACTCTATCTTATTCCCAGCTGCTAAATGTTTATTCTTTCTTATCTGTATATCAGATTGCTGTTTAAAACAATGTCCTTGGGAATTATCAGCAAACTTCATTTTCTGTTATACACTAATATTATCCATGGGAGCCAATTATTGAAAGTGTTATGAACAGATGGTGCACTAAAGAAATAAGAAGTAGTGTTCAATAATGTAACATAATGGGCCAGTACACTACATAACATTGTTAACAAATCTTCCACCTATTTGACACCTGAGGAATAAAATTTACTTATTACTACAGTAGTGAATATATATTTGGGTGAAGAAACACTGCTTTTCATTAAAATGCCTTCTTTTTTTGAATCTTACTGTAACAGATATTATTTTCCTGGCTTTGGGAACACTTAGAGATGTCTGCAAGCATATGTAAGCATTCATGGAGGAGAGAGTTCATATAAGGATTTTCTATTTTCTTATCTTCTTCTGCAGTCCTTTAAGCCAGAAGTTTATGATAAAACAGTTATAAACCTTCTACCACAAAATGAGTTTCAATCCTAGTTTTTTTTTTTTAATTTGAAGTTACAAGTAAAAGTGGCTGAGCTGGTCTTCACAGCTCTGAGTACACAAATTATACCACTGAATTTTAATCTCTCTGAGTGAAACTAGTCAAAAAAAGTCACAGCCAGCTGATGGGGAATATATCCACTTTTAAAATCTGATTAAATTAGACATTAATTTAAATGCATTTTAGAAGACCTCTTCCACTAGTTTGACATCTCTGACTTGGCTGTGACTATTACCTGGGACCCAACTGTCATTCATACCACCCATAGTAGATACTTAGTGTGGAATACACCTCTTTCATTATATTTTCCTTTAAGGTCCAGGTGGCTTCCCACATCATAGTATTAGGAAGCTATAGATTCCTGTAATGATGGATTTGTGTTTCATAAATAGAAAAATAAGAGACAAGGCCTTTAAAAGAGCAGCCTTCATAATGCCTTTGAGTTTAACTACCTTTTTCATTTTCCTGAGAGCTGACTTTGAACTAATAGCTTAAAAAGAGCTCAAAGGGAAGGAATGGACTTCCCAGGAGGACTAGAAGAACATTTCTTGGATATCTATCCCATAGATTAAACAACAACATTAAGGGACTGTTTTAATAGGATTAAGTATTTCCATTTTTGATCAAAATCTAGGAAACTAATAAAAATATGATGCAAAGTTGAAGGAATTTCACTGCTTCTAATCAACTGACATTTGAGACCAAGGTTTAAGTTGCAAATGGTATGAAGAATGACCATTTCATTTTATCCAAATCTATTCGGCCATCCAGAATTGCTAAAATAGCTTCAGACATCTCCTTCCACCCAGTAATACAGAGTTTCTGTGCTGCAGGAATAGTGATGGTTTGGATTCAAGTTAAATCTCAAATATACAGAAAGCATTTCTTAAACTCATGAACCTCTTAAATACATTGTTCTGTTGGCTACTATATAGAAACATGTCTAATGCAGAATCAGTCCTCTGAGAATACACTTGATTTAAAATTATTTTAGCACCTGCATAAACAGGAAATGCTAACCCAACAGTTCAGTTTTGAATGAGAATCCTATGACATCAGATGTTTAACTGAACATCTCTTTAAGTAATTTAAGCTAAATATATGAAAATCTTATGAAATGTTGACATCTGCAATATCTGTCTGGCCTGGCTGTATTATTTCCCTGCACATTTCTGCTTTTCTTTTTCCCACTATTGGGCTACAACCAGATGAAAATCCAGCTCTAATTCACCATCTCCCATCCTCCAGTCAATACATTGGCAGCTTTCAGGCTGCCTGCATATGGTCTCCCTGGGGTCTGCTGAGAAATATGCTTAGCTTCTGGGAACTTCTCTCATGGAAGAGAGCATGCTTTCCAAATGACCCTCTCAACCCTCATGGACCCTGTTCTTCACAGCACAACAAAGCTAATCTCTTAAGTTACTCATGGAGATCTTGAAGATAAAAGAGTTGATTCTGTCCCCCAGTTTCAGTCACCCTACACACTCAGGATATATAGCTAGTATCAAGTGTTCATCTAAGGCAGGCTGAGAGTTATAATTAAGATCAACAGGGGACACAAAAGATAATTTTTTCTTTAAAAATCTAAGTGTGGTTGGTTGCGGGGTTTTTGTTTTGTTTTTATTTTTTAACTAATGGCTTTGTTTAAACATTTTTAAAAAATTAAAATGCACTAGTAGCAGTGGTACTAGCTCAGAATAAATCATCTAATCTGTTTTGTGGCTTTGAAAGGAAGAGTTAACAATTTATGAACTAATAATTTTTGATGAAAAATAATTGCATCTTCTAGCTCTATTAATTTTTCAAGAGGCAATTCCTGTTTATTATTATGTAACTTCTTTTATTGATTTTATCATGTTAAGTGTAACAAGAAAATTACGAAAAACTTTCGTCTACAACTTCCTACAAACAAAATGAATAAGATGAAGTAAACATCTACTGAGGCTCACTGCCTTATCCCTTCCTATTCCTCCATATATATCATATATGGAGAGCAAATTTAAATTACCAATCCCTGCTATTTTTCTCTGTTGTGAGGCAATACAAAATTTTCGTATGTCTTTCAAAAACATTTTTATCACAAACATTTTTTTCTATAGCAAGAAATACATATTTTAGCTGAATCATTACTTTGTCCTATGTTCTGAAAATCGTATTTATATGAATCTGTGACTCTTTCTCTGGATAAGATACAGAAAGAGGAAAAATACCATAGCACTAGTTGAAGCTTTTTAAGTAAGATTCTGATTCTGCTGCTGAAAAATTAGAAGAGGAAAGACAGGAAGTTTCTCATGATGATCCTTTTCTTCATGGGTTCTTAATATTCCTTGGAAATGAATGCAATGAACAGGTAAAATTTCCACCATGGAAGATCCAGCTGCAAAGCATATGCTTCATGCCACTTCTCCAAATCAAAATCAAGATCAGAGAGAAGTAGCGATGGAGTCTATGGGGAGATGACTTCAGATCTGAGAAGATGGGGAATCTGACAGAGGAGTGCAGGGAATGTGCTGAGAGAATAAGATTTCTCAGATATACAACTACTCTTGAAGAAGTCTTATTTTAATGTATAATAAACTCTGGATTTGAGTTTCAGCACAACAGCTTTGCAAAGCCATTCAAACAGAGAGCAAAAGCATAAACAACAGACTGTAGCTTCTTCAAATTTTTTTTTTTTTCTCATACAGAACAAATTGCATACTGTTTGCTTGTTTCATAAATGTACATCTACAGCCCACCTTAAGGTGGAACTACCAGGAAAATTCTGGGAGTATGCTCATAAAGTAACAATAAACAAGATCATAATCAGGACCTCTAACCAAAGTTTATCTCCCAGAGCTTTTTCACTGTAAATAGAGCATTTTAGTGAGTTTATTTAGCTCTGCATTTGAAAGGTCCCACATTATCTTAGTAGTTAAGTATGTTTCCATTTTTTAAGCCCTAACTATAAAAATTCCATCAGTAAGAGAAATTACTAAATTAATTTCTATCTGTGAGAGTGAGAGAACGAAAAAGAATGGAAATTGAAAAGACACATTTTTCATTTAGATTGTAAAATTCTAAGTATTACATTCATTTGTACCTCACATCCTGACCCACGCTCCTCATCTGATCTGAAATGTCTTATGTACTGGTATAATTTTAAGTTTATTGAAAGAGAAAGCTGCACTCATGAAATAACTGATATTACATGCATAGGGCTTTTTTTACTATAAAGTAGCATATATTACATTTATAGTTTTCGAGTCCTTTAGTCCTCACCAGCATTCATATGCATGTAACAGCAAAATCCCTGGGGCATATCACTAATTGTTAATGAGAAAGGTGAGAAAACTAGGCAAACAGTATAAATTGCATATGAAGGCCGGAATTAATGGTGAATTAAGTTTCCTTGCAAGGTCCAATTAGAGTATTTAAGATTACTCCAAATGCATGATATACAGAAAGAAAAATAACCATGAATATATTTGCTTGCAATTCAAGTATGAAATATTGCATGATATTCTTTTAATATGTTATTATTATTCATAATACTTTTTTCAGGAAAAAAAAAGTATATCAAAGGTAAAAAAATATAAACAATAATTATCTTTCCCTATGGAATAACCAGATCTTTGTGACTAAAATGGAATGTTTGCTTCATCATGCCTTGTTCTGCTGTACAACACTGGCTTGGTACCACAATGATAGGAAGAGTTCAATGCCAGTATTTTTTAAGGCTGTTCTGAATGTTACTGTTGCTGGCTCCTTTCTTGTGCAAAAGAACTAATAGCAAAACTGCAGTCAAATCAGGAGAAACATCTGGACCTAAAATAAATGACATAGGTATAGCATAATATTTATCTTAAAATGACTTCTCAAAGGAAGACTCTTTCACGCTCTTCTTGATTCCAATCAAATTTGCTATTCTACTTTCTTCCAGACACAAATTTGTTTTCCATGGAGTGTTAATAGTAATGCAGAAGAGAGATGTAATTTGTCACTGGAGACATTACCTTCTCTTCCCTTAGTTATGATTTTAGCCTTTTCTTGTGAACACTTACATGTAGTTATTCTGCACTGAATTTTGCACTGTATTATTCATTTGTTTTTTATTTATTTGCCCACTCCTAGGAGTACAGATTGTGTGTAGGCATACAGTCTTGAACTGTGACTGTACAGCTTGTTTGGGGAGGATTGTACCTATCCCAGGACAAGCTCATGGAGTCATAGGTAGACAGGAACATGCACTGTGTAAATGAGCCAGTCAGAGCCCCATCACTGGGGAGGGTGTGGGTGGTGTCCTGCCAGTGTGTTTACCTCATTTAGCAATTAGTTTATTTGAGAGAAGTGATGGAAATTTAGATCATTCTGCTGGATGATATGGCTCAACTTTTCTGACTCTTTCTGGAAAACAGGTTGTGTTCTGAGGTGCAGAATTCTTATATCTGGAAACCTGTATGTACATCATGTACCTCTTAGGGACTTGAGCCCTTCATAGATTAGCATTGTTTGTTGATCTGCTTGAAGGTAGGGAGGCTTTACAGAAGGATCTGGACAGGTTGGATTGATGTGCCGAGGACAATCATACAAGGTTCAAGAAGGCCAAATGCCCAATCCTGCAACAGTCGAAGGAGTACTACAGGCTTGGGGAAGAGTGATGAGAAAGCTGCCTGGAGGAAAAGGACCTTGGGGTCTTGGTCGACTGCTGACTGAATATGAGCCAGCAGTGTGCCCAGGTGGCCAAGAAGGCCAACAGCATCCTGAATAGTACCAAAAATAGGGGGG